>WSTW01000597.1:0-12025 GCA_019632305.1 Tulasnella sp. 403
GCGATTGCAGGAGAAGCCGGCGGGAAATAATAAACGCAGTGGCTGAAAGCGGTGGTTTCGTAGAGTTGTTTTCGCTTATTTGGTTTGTTCGGACCGTCAAGGCGATTCGAACGTCCCACGCACGAGTTGCAGACGACGATGAGGGGTATATATATCCTATGTTGTGCTGATGATGCCGTATCTTGGCTTGGCTGCAGAGCGCAGTGTCATATGCGTGGTGTGAGCGTGGAGTGGTGTTCCTCGTAGCCAACTTGCCAGACCCGCATGCCGAGTGGGGCATGACTACGGCAGAGTCAGTGCTCTGCGCCATAATGTTTTCCGGCAAGAGTTAAACAGCATTGGGACCCGAAAATCGCCTGGGATCGAGGATTGACCTCCCGTGGGGGTAAGTAAACGTGCCGTCGCTGAAACTCGTCAGTTCAATGCGCAGCAAACAGCTGCTGTTGCAGGCCCAGTGGTTACTGCCCGAATTGCTGTGGATCGGATGCAGAAGATGAATGGGATGCAGGAGACGCCAAGGAGAAAGCGAAAGCGCAATTACGCGAAGCTATCACTCATGACCCCTGGCACCTCGCCACCACCGAGTTCCCAAAACAGCGCGTAAGTCCCAGCCAGTGCCAAATGACTAGCACGGTGAAGTTCTATGCACTTCACTTTATTTACGCATGGACGTTGTGAGGAACGGCCGGGACGGAGATAAGGGACGGAGCGGGGACTTCGCGTGGAGGGGACGAGGGAGCGAGGAAAGGTGGAAGAGGGCATGTATTGAGGGAGATGCGAGGCGAGGAAAGGGGCCGTAGCTATCTGGGTTGACAAGGCGAAGGTGGAATGCGAACTAGTGGCAAAATATAAACTAAGGCAGGACCGGAGGGACGGAGACAGGAACAGAATGACGAGAAACGGAGGCTACGCGATTGGCTGAGCAACTAAGGGGGAAAGATTTAGAAAAGAGAAAGAGAAAGGATTGATGTGTCGAGATCGGGCCGATCCTGATATTCACCCCTCTCGCATAACATTTTGAAGCTCCCGACAGACATAACCCTAGGATGTATTGTACAGCCACCTTTTCCCACCCATGCTGTGCCTTCTTAAATATTAGACCCTTCTGACTGTTCTACTTCAACAAAACGAGGTGTGAATGGTATATGCAAAAGACAGCTTGCAAACGATTTGGAGAGACACGAACAAAAAGCGTTACGAGGCTTGGGAAACAAGAGGACGCAATGGTACTTCAACAACAGTTACTTGTGGAGTCTCTTTTTCGGTTTTCGCATCACCATCATAGACGACTTCCTCTGTGTTGGGAGACTCCTCCCCCCGTTCCCGCCTTCCCGTCGTCTTTTTGGGTACACCGACCCCATCAACATATACACCATTTTGTCTCAGCTGTGGTATGCCGAAACCTTTATCCATAAGTCCCCAATCGCCAAATGGACCGGTGTTGAAGACGGCACGGAGATTCATGGATTGTATGTAAGTGGCGATGATGAGTTCTGGAAGACAGTGGAAGAGGTAGAAGGTGACTTTGGAGGGAGTGGTGGTGAGCGAGTCAGGAGGGTAGAGAGGGGAGGAAGGAGGCGTTCCAAGCACGTTGAGAGAGGTCGTCCTATGATGTAAGATTGTCAAACGGTATATCGGGACAATGGCCTGGGGTCGGTTGGAGAGTTAGTGTTGAGCTGTCTTACAAATGGTAGGGCGACATACGGTAAATGCACAAATGCAACAAACGATATCGACGGCCCGTCTGTCGAGATAACGAATCCGAGGTTGTACATAGCGAAGGATGACGACGAACGCGACGATGAGAACCACAGCGGCGCCCGAGCTCAGGTACCTTGCAGAAGAGGTCAAAGGGTAAATATGCAGGCTAGACTGAAATGGAATCTACGGCATACCTCAATAGGAACACCGTATCTTCTTTCTGCTGGTCATGTATAGCACTGGATGGCTGTGAATAGGCAATGACACCTGGGATGATGGCAATGAGCCAAAGGAGTCCCCCCATGTCGGCAGCACGCCTCATCCAGAATCGTGTACGAGGCTGGTCTTCGCTTCCTCGCACAGGATCTTCAAGCGTAGTATTGACCATGAGAGTCCGCACAAACGTCACGTAATCTGGTGCAAAGGATAGGTAACCCAAAGTGAAGGAGGCTTGTTGGTAGACCAGGAGTCTATTGTTGAGAACCTGACCAGGGTGGTGGGTATGGGACATGAAAGCACGGATAGCGTAGACTATGACGCGCTCGATCGAGAATGAAAGGGTGCCAATGGCCAGAAAGATGGTCCTGGTGTCTTTGTTGATGAATCGGCGGATGAAGGGAATGAGAGACAACGCAGAGGCGATGGCGAACAGGATCGACGGGACAAAGTCGCCTTTCGTCGGGATGCCCCCAACAAGGGAAGGAACGTAAACTTGCGTGCTGTTGTTGCCCATGTGGTTTGGTGGTGCCGCTGGGTCGAGATTTGTCAAGTGGCAGGCGTTCCGAGAGTCAAGTCGAGTCGATAGCGAGCAGGTCGGACTTGGCCGCGCTCAACTTTTGCCGCAGCGGACCGCTGCTCAGTTCGAGGCGTGTTGGAGTGGTTTATGCCAAGTAGCAAAAAGTCTTTCTAATTATACTGATGTCGCGATCCTGCGGGGTACCATGGGAGGTCTCAGAGGTTCCCCTTCCATGGGTATTACAGGTGCAATACAGGTGTGGTGCTTAAACCTACCCCATGATGGGTTATAAAATACCCCAACAGATGTAGCAGCAGGACATTCGATGGGTGGAGGTTCATAGTAGCGCGTTTGTAGGAGAAACCAGTGGGAATAAGAAAACCAGTGACTGAAAGCGGTGGTTTCATAGACACGGGGCCGGTTTCAAACTTATTCCGTACGTGGAAATGGTGCGGAGACCTGAAAGCGGACGAAACCACCTTCCCACTGTTTCCGTGGCACGGAAATGATGAAAGGATCTTGGTGGTCAAAAAACCCTTCCTCACCATTTCCGCTGCTTCACATTGGCACTTGTCCGAGCCAGTAAACAGCGCAGAGATGATTCTTTCAGAATGATATTGTGGGGAGATCGTGAGGCATAGTGTATATGCTTGCTCCGAGACAAGATCAAGGCCTGGGAACTATAAACCTATCCCATTCCATAGGTCGGGTGATGTTCCAAGGGTATAAGTTGATGCAGAGGCAAGATAGCCAGGAAGGAGCACGAGCCAGCCGGGCCAGCCAATAGACTGGAAAGCGTGTACAGTCATTTATGGGGGGCTGTGATCATATCGCGATCCCGCGTCGGTGACCTGACGGTCAGCGCAGTGGGAACGCGTGTGTGCTGACGTCAGCAGCCAACTCCCGCAAGTGTTGCGCGTCCTCCAGTTTACTGGCCCGTACCTCGGTATGGATGACGACGTTGAATCGTCATGGAAGCTGTTTGAGAGTGATCCTGCATGCTTCAAGTGAGTTATCTGATTCCTCTTCGGTGGATCATCGCCAACTGGATTCAACATTTTAGTGAACTTCTTTCGGCGTTGAATGTCAAAGGTTAGTCTTGCCTCAATCCAACGGATATTTGATATGGATCTGATGAGATTTTTATGACAAGGACTTGTTGTCGACGACCTTTATTCACTAGACGCGGCGTCGTTAGCAGCCTTACAGCCCCTCCACGCCCTCGTATTCTTGTTCAAGTGGGTGTCAGAAACAGACGAAAAAGGCGGCATACAAGGCACCTATGATGAAGAGTTCCCCGGTTTCTTCATGAAACAGGTAGCTTTCGACTCTTATACCTCCACCCGTCCTGGTTGAACCTATTTACAGGTAGTGAATAACGCTTGCGCCACAATCGCCGTCCTAAACGGGCTATTCAATATCCCAGATGTGGAGATGGGGCCTCAGCTCAGAGAACTGCTAGATTTCTCGGCCAGTCTGGACTACGAGGTAGGTCTAGGCCCTGTCGTCGTTCTGGGCAGGTGTTTTATTCCTACTTTGTAGACTCGGGGAGAAGTCTTCACGTCTTCCGACTTTCTACGGACAGCGCACAACTCCCTTATTCCTCCAAGTGCCATATCCCTCTCGAATCTAGGACTACCCAAGTCATCAGAAGACGCGTTTCATTTCGTCGTGTACCTCCCACACCTAGGTGCTGTGTACGAACTTGATGGCTTGAAGCACGCGCCTATCAACCATGGTAAGATATCTACTCCATGTTGGCGCCTCTTGATTGACAACCTGGAGTCTAGGAGCGTTTGAGGAGAAAGGGGAAGGATGGGCAGCAAAAGCACGGTAAGTACATTGTACGCATTCCGTCTACAGCGACTAAGGAGCTACCCTTTTTTCAGAGAGGTCATCGAACACCGGATAGCAACGTATCCACCGGGTTCTTTACATTTCAATCTACTCGCAATCCGGGGAGACCCGCTTCCCGAACTAAAATCACAGCTCCAAGCTGCAATCGCTTCCGGGGAGAACGGCTCAGTCGAAATAATCACTGAGCAAATACATATGGAAGAGCAAAAGAGGGCAAACTGGGCCGTGAGTATAACATTCTGAATCGGTGGCTGTGCTAACAGACCCCTCCATCCGTCGACTAGTTTGAGAACTCCCTCCGCAGACATAACCATCTTGGATTGATCCACTCCCTCTTACTCGGTTTAGCTCAAGCCGGTGGACTCGAACAAGCCATAACTGGTGCGAAGGTGAAGTACAAAGAGAGACGCGAAAGAGCAAAGAAAGATGGCTCGTACGATAGCATGGAAGATTAATTACCCCAATCTTTACCGCTTGTCTGGTTTTGTGAGCTATTGTGGGGGTTCTTGTGGAGGTGGGCCAGGCGGTCACCGAGTCCACGTGCGTCCTTATAGAAAACCGAACATCTACATCGTTGTACTTTTGACCGCTGCGACTACAACCACCGATTGACGCTGCAACGCTGTCACAGACGCTGCCCATTCGGGAACCTCCCGACGACAGCGACACTTTCATCTCCAACATACCAGACAACTGACTGTGTTTATTGGACACCTCACCATTCCTACGGCTAGAAAGTGGCTCGCCGAGACGTCCGGATTGGCTTAGTTGTACAACCCAACTTCTGCTACTCCTAATGGTCTCCATAGATGACGATGGCGAGCGTGCGCGGATGATACCCCACGGCCGAGATGCCGATGAGGACGAATACAGAAGGCTACACGCGGAAATGATGATCGACGACCTTAACCAAGGAGCACCCGTGACATCAAATTTCTCTTCCTTGGATGCATCATCATCATTAGGGTCAGGGATACGAGCACGCTCCAGGAAGTGGTGGAGAGACGCGTTTGTCAATTCCTTATTTATCGCATCTTGGTGAGCTGCGTGTCGGCCCGTGTGTGTGGAATACTCACGGACGTTCGACCAAAGGTTCGCATTCGCGACGCTATTGTCGCTGTATAACAGGTGGATGTTCTCAGGGGACTTTTACAACTTCCCCTTCCCGTTATTCGTTACTACCATGCACATGGCCACGCAGTTCGTGGCTGCGAGTATCGTGCGGATGGCATGGCCAAACGTATTTAATCCTCCCGGACGGCCAACTGTGCCCGAATACATGTGAGTACGACCATAGCTCAAGGTGTTCTTCCCAACGGCTGATGTATCTTCGTGCAGAAAAAAGTGCATACCTTGTGGAGTGACCACGGGCCTTGACATTGGCTTGTCCAACCTCAGCATAAAGATAATCACGCTATCCCTCTACAGTATGTCCCTGTCTCCTTTAAAGCCATGGTTTCATTAGCTTATCCATATGTGTGCGAATTCGAACAGCGATGTGTAAATCGTCTTCTCTCGTGTTCGTCCTCCTATTCGCCTTCCTCTTTCGCCTTGAACGGTTTTCCTGGCGTCTTGTCGGCGTCATCTTCTTTATCACGGCGGGTGTGCTCCTCATGGTGCTTTCGACCAAGGACGATGACAAGCAGAGTGTTTCCGACCCATCCCCCGCCGGCAGCATCCCCACACTCAACGACGAACCAGACGACAATATCATTCCCAGAGTCCTCTTACCTGTGATGAAACGCGCACTTGTTCAGCTCGCGCCGCGATTCATTCCAGATCGTCTCAAAACACCCACGGCGGTGGGGGTGATTCTAGTTCTCGCGGCGTCCGCATTCGGCGGCCTGCGTTGGGCGCTCACCCAGCTTCTACTCACCGGTGCACACGGCCATGGACAGCGCAATAACAAATTATCCAAACCTCTGCCAAGATCCGACGATGCACGTCAGACCATGGGTTTGAATAACCCTGCCGCGACGATTTTTTGGCTCGCTCCGACTATGTTCTTCACGCTACTCATCGTGGCGTTCTTCGTCGAAGGCCCGTTCCCGCGTACACTCACCGACTCTGGGTTTTTCGACACATTTTGGGGAGGCTTGCAGACGATTGGGTATATATTCTTCCCCGGCATCATCGCGTTTGCGATGGTTATGAGCGAGTACTAGTATGTTGCTCCCTCTATTCTCATCTACTCTTTTGCTGACGTGTTTGGTACGTTAGCATTATCCAGCGTACAGGAATTGTACCCATGTCCATCGCGGGTATCTTCAAGGAGGTTACGACGATCTTACTGTCCACGTCGGTCCTCCACGAATCGTCCTTGACGTTGATCAATTGGATCGGGTTGATTATAACTTTTGCTGGTGCGTTGACAAACGCAACTCACTCCACCGATCTTGGCATGCGAAGCTTACGGCTCCGATGTCCTCTAGGTATCGTCATCTTTACCCACCACAAATATAAAAAGTCTGTGGAAGAGGGGTCACCTATTCAGGAATCGCAGGATATCGACTTGCCACCTTATACGCCGGTTATCGATACGGATGACGGGGACGCGTTTGATAAACCAAGCGGAATTATCCCTCCCCGTGCTGAGGGATATAGCGATGTGCCGCGTGGAAGCGAGGAGGGGGATTATCTGAGAACGGATCTTTCGGTGCGTGTCCTACTCATCTACGAGCCGAAGAGATCGCATGTCTGAGCATATATCGTATCTCAGGGGGAGGGTAGGTCGCTACTCTTCGATGCTGATAGAGAAGACGAAGTTGGCTCGAGGAGAACAGGGTGAGAGGATCCGCTTTGACATTCGTCAGTGAGCTATCTTGTTACTAATCCTTTTCTTTTTGCCACCAGGGCGGTACCCAAAGCGTCTCACAACCAAGAACAAAGATTTTCAGATATCTTTGACGACGACCACGCCAGCACGCCATTACCAACATCATCGGAGTACACTTCCCCTCGACGGAAGCGTGATCGGAAAGACCTGAAAGTCCGGTTTAACGTTGCCGACGACGCGGAATCACAACCGCAGCGACCACCCGTGCAGAACACTCGGCCACTAGACTTTCGGTAGCGAAAGGAATCTCGAGCTCTAGGGTTATCAACGTTCCTTTTTCTAATGTGTAATTTATTGCCTTTCGTTGCGGGATTTCTACTCTATAGAACAGTTGGGGTCGTGCGCAGTTAACGTTTCCGGGAGATAGTTATCCTTCAAACTTCTTCGGGAGAAGGTGATGTCCAACGTGCAATCTCGACGTCACGTAACCAATGTCCCAGTTCGACCCAAAATGTCTTTTGGCAGTCTGTCCCTGCCCAGAAGGGTACGACAGACGTGTGGTGGGTATGGGTAGATGATGGGAGAGAATGGACATGATATATGCCTGGTTCGGGGTGTCGGTCCTTTTTGAGAGGAGAGTGGAGGGGTGTGTCGCTCGGTACTATGACAGGTGTCGCGGTATTGGGTGATGCATAGTGTATGCAGTGACGGGGACTTGGTGGAATGGGTTAGCGAGGATTAGGTCGTTTGTATGCTGCGAGGAAGCCTTACCTGCATTTGCCTGGATGCCATTGCGAGAATACCGGAACGATGCCATCGTTGGCACGATACTCTTCGGGTAATAACCCCCCGTTAGGAGTGCCGTGTACGACAGCACAGCCCTGTACGAACGATGGCGTAGGACGGAGTAGCGTGAAATCGAAGGATGAGATCAGACGGGAGGTGAGGTAGAGCGGATTCCAAGCCTGCGAGGCTGGCGGTGTATGTGCGGTACTGGTAGGGTCGCGTTCGGTCTGGGAATAACTGGCTGAGAAGTGATAGATGGAATTATTAGGAAATGCTGACCAACTGTGCCACATAACTCTTGAACCACGTCCGGGTGCCGCTTCCACGTAGATTCATAATATCTCCCCATCCCGCATGCTCTCTCTCGTCGGATCCGGCGAACGTGACGTCAAACGGCGTCGCATCTCGACCTTCAGCCCAATCGCTTTTCCACAACTGGTGTATGAGACCGATGAGCCCAATTTCGCGATATGAAAGTGATCGAGACTCCGTGTGGAGGTCGGGCAGGAGGTTGCCAAAGAAAGGAATATACATGCCGAGAGGAGCGAAATAGGTACAAAGGTGTATGACCTTTGCCGCAACGTTGCCTGGGGAGAAGAACCTTATGGCAGGTGCGTCCCGGACAGATTCTCCGAGAGAATATACGATCTGTGTACCACGGAACGGGGAAGATACTGGTGGGGTAAGGGGCGGGCCGGCGGAGTATGAGATACGTACGTGAGGGACATTCTGCTGGGGAACACGTACCACTGGTAATAGAAAGTATCATGTCTGGATGGGCATCCGGGCCGAAATGACCTTGGTTGATTAGCCATTGGAGGTGAACAATCGTCGTACCCCCCTAGGCATCAGGGTTAGCGAGAGTGTTGTGGAAGGTAACTAGAACGAGCCTTAGTACCATCGAGTGACCCAGAAAGTGAAGTGGGTGATCCACCGACCATTGTGGATACAGGCCTTGGGAGTGGCATCGACCAAAACGCCGATGAGAGAATTCCCGAGCGTGGTCTTCACCGTAGTCGACGCGTCCACCTTTCAGAGAATAAAATAATTCACAGGCCCGGTCGTGCAGTGAGCTGACTGGACCGACTCTGATTATAAAGAACAACTCAGCGACCGGTACCCATCTATTCAAGTTGAAGAACGCATACTGGGCAAATATAACGTTTCTGGGAGTATTGCGAATGCCATATGGAGTGTCTCCATCTCGATGAGTAGACGAACCGTTGAGATAGAATTCGAATGGACCCCAGAATGCTGATGTTCCAGCACCGAGGAACCCCTCAACAAGGACGAGTGGGACAGTCTCCACTGGTGGATGGGGTAACACCTTCGTGGACCCAGGCATGTTGTATGACCGATATGGAGCAAGAAGCCTTTGTCGTCAGACGATTTTGAAATGATGTTCGGTTAGCAGGACGAGATCGATTTCGTCCTAGACGGTTGACGTCAGGTGTGCGGATAATCGAGCGTCGGGACTATCATAGGGGCGTCGGCGAGACCACCGCCCGGGGTGTCCGAGGAACTCCCAATTACGCAGAGCAACGGCATCAAGCGACAGGACGGCCAAGAAGCCCGGGCTGATAAGCTGTGGTTACCAAATGGAAGTTGAGAACCGGACAGCTGGGCACTCAGGGAAGAAGCCGCAGGTCCCCGCGCGAAGGCGGACAACAAGGGCGAACGCTTCAATAAAGCCATGGATCTGATTGTGAGGGGGCTGGTATGGCCTTATAGGTGTCATCGACGTTTTGGTGACGTCGGCTTGGAGCTTATGGACAGAACTTGGATGAGATACTGATTTCTACCCTCTGAAATACTGTGATACAAGGTGACACAAATGGGGCCATGTGCCATGGCTCTGGTCCCTCATCTAAGCGGAGCCGTCAAAAGATAATGAATGCTTCAGCAAATGTGATGCCATTTGGTGTGATGACCATATCATCTGATGACACCCATTACCATTATCTTCCCCCAAGGAATTCATCAATATCCCATGCGTCAAGTTCAATGTACCATGTCACAACTTCACTAAGAATGCCACTTAGTAGAATGTCTCACGGTCCCTCCTACCCTTATACACGAATCCCAGTACAATGCATAGCGTGCAGCGCTACTCCCAGACGCCCAGTAGAACATCCCACGGTTCCCTCGCATCTTGTCTACAAATCCACTGAACGTGCATAGCACCTGAACATCTACTATCCCACGATAGTATCCAGACCCCTCAGCACACAACGCTCACCTTTCGACATAGCCAACGTCACAGCAAGTCTATGTCCACAACATCCCAGTACAACACAGCTGCCACACAGCTGTTCAGCCACCTCTACAGAACACGTAGACCAAGGCAGCACCCAACGCTGCCATCTCAATGGACACATAGCCAAAGCTCCTGTCCAACAACACCACAGCCTCCCATTGCACCACCAATGGTGCACAATCATCCAGCCTCCCCCACAGACATGTAGCCCTGGGCAGCGCCCACTGCTGCCACCCCCGACGACACATCAACAAACACGTAGCCCGTATGGGCCCATAGCCGAAGAACCACAGGATGGAGAACTGCCTGGAATAGCCTTAGTCTAGTATATAGTCTCTAGCTCTCAGTAGTAGCAGTTCCCCATCTAGCAACTTGTCTTTCCACTGTCCACTGTCCTCTCTAGTTCCCTCAGCTCCCTCAGTCCCTTTGACTTCTAGTCACACCTTCCTGACCATTCCTGGTCTAGTCCTTCCTCCTTCCCTCCTCATTGCCCTGGTCATCTCGACCACTGTTGTCTCTAGCATTGTAGCTAAGTGATCGCACTTGGCCTTGACCAACCTCCTAGACTCCTCAGTTTGGGTACTCCCCTCCACTGCCCTACCGCATCCTCCTGTACCACTGTCAAATCCTGTATCCCTCTGCTCACCGTCGCTGTCACAGACAGCTCTTATCTCTTCCACGCTCGTACTCTTGTACTTCACCAACGTCGCCCAGAGCTTGCTAGAGCTCTTCATTGTATTCCCCTGTCTCCCCATTGAATATCATTATATTGGACGACTAAGTCCATCACCGTCATACAAGTGCACTTGCCCCTTGAGTCTTAGTTCAAAAGTCTATTGACTACTAGACAAGTGCTCGTCACTTAGACATTCCCCATTGTCGCCAAGGTCACTCGAACTCTATGTTCCTACGACCCTCTAGACCAACACACCCAAGGCGCTTAGCCTTAGCAGAAGCGACACTATCAAGCTACAAGTCCCACATGGAACCCTTGAAACCCTAGTGTCGTGACGTACCGCATGTCAGAGATCCTGTTCAAAAAGAAGCAAAATTGGATCTGCACAAGGGAAAGCAAAACAAGTGGCCCACCAGTGCGCATCAGAGACATCTATGGCATCAACTTTAGACTTCTCGGCAATTGTCTGTTTGGGTGTTAGCAGTGCATTGGAGAATGTCCAATAGCACTGTTTGGAGTGTTCATCCAAGTGAACAAAAAACACCATGGGACGGGACAACTGTGACATCTTCAAGTCTATTGCATAGTGTACCTCTGTTGCTGAAATAGCCAGAGCGACAGTGTGGAGGGTGACAATCAAATGAACACATACTGAAAGTAATGGATGGATAACACATTGAAAAGAATGTTGTGGACCAAGACACTGTGTCCATCGGCAAACCTTTCACCTTCCTTGCCAACAAACACATATCGTAAGCTGTTTGAGCCAACATGCTACAAACCAGATGGTCTCTGTACACTTTGTGCTAAAGCGTGGTGTAAACACAAATCTAGGGTCCAGAGAGTTGTTTTTTGTTGATGAGCGAGTGATCCAATACTCGAAGACATGATAGTCTGACCGACCAGGGGAGTGCTGTTTACTCTAGTGGAAATGGTTAGTGATTCTTGGTTGGTGATGGGTAAGCACAAATTAATGGTCATTTTAGGCAGTGAGGATATGGCAGGAGTGCTGGATTGGATAATCAGGAGATTAGTGAATGCCAGAGAGGAATGGCAATGTTGGAAGCGGGTGGAGGTTGCACCTAAGAGAGGAAATCCTATCCACCCAGTGATGTGTCTGCTACATGTTCTCTTCCATCCTGTAGTGGGCCGAGTAACGGATGGTCCCAGTTCATTGTGAATGTGGGAGATCTGTCTTGGGTGTCCAATTGACTTTGTGTCATGACACTAGGGTTT
>WSTW01000598.1:0-12020 GCA_019632305.1 Tulasnella sp. 403
ATCCGTATTTGCCCTAGTGTCGTTGTCTATCTGACATCGGGACGCCCGATTCATCACGAGATGACAGTATTTCCGCCCTTTCCACATGCAGACGTACGACAGAGTATTCTTCTAGGGCACAGCTGTGGGGCCTCCCGGAAGGCGTACAATGCCATGTGAGACCCACGTTGTCTCTCCAGGAAGAGGGGGATTGTTTCGCTTCCCTCGGGACCACCAGATACGCTGGCGATCCATTCCCGACCCCCTCTACAATGGGCTACGACAATGGGAAGGACCGCGAGGCAAAGAGTTGTAGTGTGTTGATGTCTGTTGTGGCATCTTTTGCCGCAATCTTGAACCAGGCGATCCTCACACTACAATCGCGATTTGAAGCCACGTCTACCTATGAAGCTCAGGATTAAGGGATACTTCGCAACGTGGTGGACCTATTTCCCCGGCTAAACCAAAAAGGTGGGCAAGGATTTGGTCGGGTTGCCTATTGCGGAAGTTTGGCGGCGAGGTGCCTGAGAGCACTCTGACACCACTCCCAAATTCCGCTCTCACCGACGGGACAATCGCAACCAAAAGGTGTCTTCCAACACTCGTTCGCATAGTAATGGAGGCGGTCCTGCCTTTATGCGTCCCGCTGAGTTTGCCGTAGGCCGTACTTGCGGGGGGTCTCATGCTTCCGAGGGAGGTATAAGTACACAAGCGACCTTGGAGGTCATTCCCTCATCAGCTCCACTACTCATCGTAGCAACCCAATCTCATACACACTACTCCTCTAACAAGCTACTCTTCTCTCCTCACTCTACTCTGAAATGGACGCGTACTCTCCATACACCTTCTCCAACTCTTCCTCCACCTCCCCCGATTCGTCAGTACCAACTGACTACGAGGGTGGAGGAAACGGCCCTGGCTCCTGGTGCACCATCGCATAAGGTGAGACTGTCGCTTCGTTATCACCTCTCGAATTGAACGCTCACGACGATATCTTCGACAGCGCCTGCCTCTTCAATTCACGCCACAATAACCTCATTTCGTTCTCGTTGCGCACACCATTTTTATATTTCGTGCTTTCTACTTTGTTTTCTTGGCTATCGTCACTTTGGGCGTGCCCATCCATGTTCATTGCTCTACACTAGGAGGATCATGTACCCAATGCTGTATCGGGAGGAATATATGCTGTAACTATGGGAAATAATTGTGTACAGAAAGCAAGTGAATCCGGCCATGAAGTGGAAGTCCAGAGTATAGCAAGTGAAGCAGTCCGACTCCAGGGCACCAGGACGTAACGGTTAAATGGTCGTCACCATGTGTCTCTGGCGATCCTTGACCAGTACATAAGGAGAAATACCCTGCACAAGATCGCCGGTCCGGGTCGTTGAGACAACCGCACGTTGAACCCCTCGTTTGGGGAGAAACCCAGACCATGAAGGGGGGACCCAAGGTGCACGCGTCATGACAGGGAGTATGGATAGTTCGGGAAGAGGCCGAATGCCCAGGAGCAGCGCTGTCGCAATCGACAAATCAGGTCGTACGTAAAGCATCCAAGGGCATTTTGCTATCCCGGCTATATCGCTTAGGAGACGATGAGACTGGGTTCTTCGTCAGACTCGCGCTGCGGAACCTTGCGTACCGCTTCTCCCCATTGGGGACCGAACACCACCGGAGCTCGCACCCCAGCGGCGAACTCAGTAGGGACTGCGAACACATCACAAAGGCAGAACCCCGCCTCGAATAGGTGGTTATTCGGGTGCCCTACAAACGCGTGGTCGAAGGAAGAACCACGAGGGAGGCGGAGTCCGAGACTCAGGGGCTGTCCCGAGAACTTGCCGTAGGGAGCGCTCAGGATCGCCAGAAACGCGTGGTTTCCCATGTGTTCGGGGAGCGCTTGATAAGAAGCTATTCGTTGGCCTTTGAGATGAATGGAGAAATTTGTCTGGTTTTGTGTTTGTCGTGCCATAGTAGGGAGCCATGACCCGGTTTTGTTGCGTCCAAGACGAGCGGCTGCGGCATCCCGATCAGCATTTGTTTAGTAATGCGGCACATAAGTCCAAGTTGTACTGGAGGTAGGAGCTTCACTGGCGGGGGTTGCGTCCAAACATATTGATGACGACCTCGAGAAACGCCGTAACAAGGTCAACTGGCTACGTTCATAGCTGCCCAGCGTATGTTTATCAGCGAGCCAACATAAGAGCAAGCAGGCCCTCGGCTTACTACGAACCTCCACAAGTAAAGGAACCCCATTGTCCCGAACGGTGGAGGGCAAGACGTTCGAATCGATTCATTCCAAGAAGACTAGCCACATATATATCGGGAGGTCAAAATGATAATGATCTTCGCACGTCGAGGGCGAGAGACCTACGCGACAGTCGGCGGCGAAAGGGTACGGCATCCTTCCGGAACGACATCCACTCGGTCGGACGAGTGGCTCCAATTTCGCAAGAGTTCGATGATGAGCTTTGTATAGGGGTTAACGGTGATATGATCCGATGATCTAGAGCGTTGGCAGTCGAATCGCAGACAATTCTGGTTGGGCGGTTGGGCCTCCACGATCACGTCATGAAACATGCCCTGGCTTACAAAGACTCTACCAGGTAGAGCTCTTATGACAATAGTAGCCTCAAAAGCGAGAGATCGTCTGAAGGGGTCCATGCAGGGCTTGAACGTTCCCGCAATACGCAGTCAGACCCCCACGGACAATTGTATGACCGGCACCGCATTGTGGTGGCTTTTGGCTTCAAAGGAAGCAAAAAAGACCGGTCAGGTTCTCGACGGATGCGTGTTCATCGCTTGACCTGAGAAGGGGATCTCGTTGGGTTGTGTGGTGGTTGGTTTACTATAAATATTTCGTGCGGGGTTTCAAATTATCAGGTAAGCCAAGCAACCGCCGGCGGTTGGGTGTTCTTCCCTACGGCCATTCAAGAGGTCCTCTGCTACTGCGGAGGTATCATATGCTGGCTTGGACACTTTGATTTGGCAGCCCGCGGTGAGACTCGTTATCGTGAATAACCCATCACTACGGGTGGAAGGCGCCGGCTTGGCCTATCCCATGGGGGGTCTTCGCTCACGAGATCCAAGGCCTACCTTTGTTTCGGTTCCAGTATCTCCACAAACGTGGCTAACCTACCTTATCCGACCTGCAGCCAAATCCGGCCGCAATGGTAGGAGATCTCTGACGCTCGGGCCTTTCATTGCCACCCCATTTCCTCCGAGCTTTTACGTGCTGGAGTTTGTAGATCTTGAGTGAATTCAGACACCATTCGAGTGGTCTCTCGCCATTTTTGTACTGGCATAATGGCACTGTGGCTAAGGGTGGTCTTCGAGCCTTTATGCTGCCCACTGAGTTCGCCGCAAGGGCTCTTAGTCCTTTCTCTCGCAGTGTGCGAGTGTATAAATATGGTTGATGAGTGAGGAGATGTTGCTCCAGCAGCAGCACAACTCAACTCTCCAACCTCACTCTCAAAACCCACTCTATAGCCTTTCGCAATGGACGCCTACTCCCACTTCACCATCACCAACGCCTCTTCTACCCCCGATGTATCCACTCCTACCGACTACGAGGGCGGAGGAAACGGCCCTGGAAGCTGGTGCACCATTGCCTGAACGCTAAGGTCGGCATCGCATTGACAACTCTAGTTCGACGTGACTGCATTTGCTGATGCGCAATGTCGATCAAGATCTCTTAGCTCCAGCACCACTCCTTTTTTGTTTCGTTGATTTCGTTCTGGTTTTCCGGGCTGTACATGTGCCGCTTTTCGCGGTTTGAGCAGTATACTTATTCTTCGTTGTCCGATTCTGCACTGTTCGAATCGCTGCAATGTGACGTTTGCCTTTTGACCAACAGTGTGCGAGTGTTCATCCCAGCTCACAGTTATCCACTA
The DNA here is from genome assembly GCA_019632305.1 of Tulasnella sp. 403. Lineage (NCBI taxonomy): Eukaryota > Fungi > Basidiomycota > Agaricomycetes > Cantharellales > Tulasnellaceae > Tulasnella > Tulasnella sp. 403. The sequence goes on from WSTW01000598.1 coordinate 3,867, forward strand.
CAAGAATAACTTCCCCCTCGCTACGACAACTGCGTCGCCCCGTAACTTTACGGTGCCCTTCTCCCGTTCCCATATGACATCAATATCGCCCCCTCGACGACTCACTTGTCTCGCAGATATAACGTCCCCTGACGGCACGCCCAATGCTTGACTCCAATACGGTGCCAGAGCGCAATGCGCCGATCCACAGACCGGATCCTCTGGGATGCCAGCCTGGGGTGCAAACATGCGCGAAATGAACCGGGCGGAAGGCGTTATGGCCGACGGGCGATCTGACGTGACGATGACATATTTGGGGAGTTTCAACTGTCAACCAATTGAACGATTAATCCAACTCCCCGCCGTTAGTGGGAGATGTGAACTTACAAACGCATCCGTCTTCACGACCGCATTCTCCAAATCCAACGCCCGATCAACATGGATGAGCACAAACATCCCCGCATCCTGCGCACTGTGGATAGTCACGGGCCCTCCAAATGCCTCGCTCACGACTTCCGCGACCGTAGCGACATCGTCGCCATCCAGAGGCGTAAGCTTCGTCTCTGGAAATTCCAGCTCGATCTTTCCCCCAAGTCCGGGCAACCTGCGCGCCGTCAGCCTCCCAGATAGCGTGTCAAATTCCAACGTCTGTACGTCCCCGAGAAAGGCGGAAAAGATGACGCGTGCGCAAGCGAGGGTCGCATGTCCGCAAAGCGGGACTTCCGTCATTGGCGTAAACCACCGCAGTCCATACAGTACTGTCTGACTCGGAGGTTTAACTTGTTTGAAGTTGAGGAAGGCGGTCTCGGAAAGATTGAACTCGGCAGCGATCTTTTGCAGTGTCGAATCCGGCAAGTCGATGTCTTCGGGTATGATTATGACTGCCGCGGGGTTCCCCGAGAACGGACTTGAGGCGAATGCGTCCACGATGTCGTAGTCTAGTGTCGTTGTCATGGTTGTCGACGCCGTTATGACTGAAGCTTTTGGAGAGTGGTGACTCGAAGTTGGAAAATGATGACGTTTAAGTACTTTCGAACATAAGTCACATGACCTCAGATTTCTACTTGCTTGCGGTGTGGTCGGTAATTGCTCCTGCCGTACGAGATCCTAAATCCATAGGCCTAGTGTGCCTCAAGGAAGCTGGGGATATCAAGCTTCCGTCCAATCAGGAATCCTATGTGGATGAGTCACGTGGTATGACACAACGCCACAGGCGACGCGAACAGCCTCTTCACCCTAGTCTTGGCACACCCAAACCACGTCGTCAACCTTGTATGCAATAAGACAACAACCCGAAGGACCAGTAAACAAGAGAAAGGAGTCCAAGAGACACATAGATATATACGTATATACTTCGTTAGATAGAGGGCATCACATACCACCTGCAAGCAAAAAAGGTATAGTAACAAGAAGGAACCACCGACAAGTCAACAAGTCATGCTTTGTATGTATACGTATAGGGGCGCGCGTACTTATACCAAATATTGTAAAGATAAATCGAGGTAAAGACGGGTCATCATCGACGAGACAGTGTTCAAATAGTTGTGGATTCTGTTGCATGGCATGGGCTTGATTGTAGTTTGTTGAAAAAAGTTCAAAGGGGCTTCTTTTTGAGACGCAGACGATAACGAAATGCCTAAAGAGGAGGGTGAAGAAAGTTAAGAAGGCAAAGCGGATGGATAGAAGGATGTGCGACAATAATGATGAATGTAGTAAATAAAAATGCCACAGCAATGAACAAGTTCGGGGGAGAAGAAAGGGGGACTTGTGAAAAATAGGTCCGAGAGAAGAGAAGAGGAAGAAAGGTCAGCGTCCGAATACCACGGCAAGAACGATTACGGGTATATAAACGATGATTGAAAAGATGGACATAAGGCGACAACGGCGACGCCAAACAGCGGGGGCTACAAACAAGACAAATATCAGCTCACGAACGATATCCGAACAAGGGAAGTCTCACCGCTCGGAACGTGCAAAGCAATACCTTCACGTTCGACGTCAACCATAGGGGACTGCACTCTACTAAGAGCCGCGATCCACCAAAGGAAAGGTAATAGAAAACCAAGAAAGAACGCCCACCCTTGTGCAGGCAGGGTTTGCGATGGCGGAAGCCGCTCCCCCGGAAACGACACGTCGTGCAAAGGCGAACGCATAGATTGGGGTGCGCGGTCAAGCAGAGTAGAGGCGGCGGAAGCAGAAGTGGGGCTTCGGAGGGAAGAGCTATATCGATGTGGTTCATGGAGTAGGTATTGGCCAGACGACCGGGAAGTTGTGACCAACGACGCAGGGCGGGGGGATATGATCGCCATGAACGGGATCGTTCCCGGGGCAGGCGACATTCCAAAGCTCAACGGCATCGATCGACGGCGACTAGGGGACGTCACCACAGGCGGAGGAACGGCCAGGCTCGGTTCTGTGGGTAAATCCACATGCGCAGGTTGGAATGAAACCGAAAGAGAGCGTCTCGATGTCGGCCGACTCGCTGGAACCTCCTCCTCTCGAACAGTCGACGCAGGCGGGCTCAATGACTGGTGTTTCCGGTGCAGTATGCTTTTCAGCTCGCCTTCCGAGGAATGCGACTGCTTGGAGCGGATCGGAGAGGGTTCCTCAGACGTCCGCGACGGACCAGCTTCTTGAGCGGCGACAGCGTCGGTAAGCGATTGGACGAGGGCAGCCGAGGTCGCGAGCTTCAGCTTCTTGCGAGGGCTGACAGGGAGCTCTGAGCATTGTACAGAATGTCAACATTGTAGAGGTCAGACAAAGGGAATGAGCTCACCTCCAAGCACGTCGGCGCTGGAGCCAGTGAGGATCGAAAGATTCGACTCTTTCCGAAGCCTTTCAGCAGGAAGAGTCAAAGTCGACAACGTGGGGAGTGGTGGAACAGTTTCCGTCGGGTGATCGACGTCAGGTCCAAGGCGCTTGCCTCTCCCTTTACCTAACGAAATGGCGTCCTCTTCACGTTGGAGATCTTCTCGATCGATCTGAGGCACCGATGGACCGGCAGGGTTTGGTATAGGCGGTGCTGGGCCTGCTAAGCTAGTCAATGAGGATGGTGTGGTCGATGCACTGATGGAGGGGAGCGGCGGGTCGGAGGATTTTGGCAGTGGGAGCTCGTAGTCTTCTGGAGGGTGAGTTCGGGGCGGAAAGAATAGGGAGCCAGCATCGACAATCGACGACAGCCTATGGCGTGAGCGGGCGGGAGAATCTCCCGGCGAGGACCGGGCGACGGGTGAGGTAGCCCCAGACCGTGGGGGAGTAGAGGGGGAACCAAGAGATTGTGACGAGGCTACCCTTACGGGCGTTGAGTGTTGAAGGGGGGCTCGGAGAGAGGGAGAGGAGGTGCTATGGGGGATAGTGGTAGGTCGGGGTGGCGAGGACGGTCCAGATGGATCACTGGCGGACGGGATATCCGTTGTCGCACTAGTAGAGCTGTCGATTCGGCTCATACGCCGAGACGCTTGACTTAGCGTCCGCGTGCGATCTCGGGGTCGTCGTCGTCGTTCCTGCAGCGAACGCTTGCGAGGCGAGTCGAGTGATGAAGAGGGTGCGTCGCCGAGCTTTTGCGGGCTGGCTTCGTTCTCCTTGCCCTTGTCCAAGGCACCAAAACGGAAGGGCACGTCGCTGGCAGTCGAGACGTCGGAAAAGCCTAAACTGGGGGTGGGAAGGTCCAAAGACAACTTCCAGGGTTCACCCGGAAACGACTCTTCTTGCTTGACGACGTGGACCTGAATAGACTCGGTGCTTGGGTAGGGTACAAGGGATTCGAGCTTCCTGCGCCGCTCCTCGTCGTTCTCCTTGTCGCGACGTTTGGTTGCAGAGTTTGGCCGACGCAATTTTCTCGTCTCCTTTCCAAAGACATCGTAAGTCTTGGTCACGGCTGCCGAGGAAGAAAGGTCCTCGTCAAGTTTTAGCTTCGCGCGTTCGCGAAAGTCGTCACTGGATTGACTGCTATGTTTGGAATGTTGCCTGTCCTTCCGACGAGCACTGCCAGACGAGATCGAGCTGTTAGAGTTGTTGATAGTACCAACCGACAGGCGGACCATTTCTTCAGCAACCTTTCTCTGCCAAGTTCCCGAACCAGAAGCGGACGCGGCTTTCGCAGAAAAGTCTACGCTCTTCCGGCGTGACTTACGTACTTGAACGGGTTCAAGGGAGCTGGACGCGGGTTCCCGAGAAGTACTACGCCTGCTGGAGGAGGTCGAGGGAGTTGGCGAGTCAATTGGAGGAGTGATGGTCGCGGTGAACCTCGGTAAACTTCGAGTATCGGAAGTAAAGCGAACTCGAGGCGTCCTAGGTTTATCCACTACGATAGATGGCGGTGTGGGGAAGGCAGCCGAGTCCCGGAGTGGGGTGTCGGAGGAATGGTGGTACCGTGGCCGACGTGAGGGCGCTAATGGGGAGGCAGTCGATGGCGTAGCAACGAACCCTGGAGTGTACGGAGTGCGTGGGGACTGAGAAACTCGAGTCGAGGGAGAGACGAGAGAGGGCCGTTCGGGGGTTTTGTAGGAGGAGGGAGCAGAGGAATAGGAGGGGACCGAAAAGGATGCGTCGAGCGGAACAGAGACGCGACGGTTGGATTTGACCATCGGGCGGACGAGCGACTGATCGTGTCGGAGTGAGGGATCAGATGGAGATGAACGGGCTGGAGAACGGTTCAATCTCATCGGTCGCGAAATATTCCGGTCTGGTGAAAGCTCATCGGACGGACTTCGAGAAGGTGTAGGCTGAGGCGTCCGTCTTGAACTACTACCCGCGCTCGCCATGTCGTCCACGGAAAGATCGTCACAACTCGAAGTTTCTTCTGGAATGGTTGGAAATCGCGTTAATCCTACCATGATCACAGATATCAAGGGGGTTGGGGGGCGGAGGATGGGGTTTGGGGATGTATTGGCTGACTGACCTTCCAGAGAATATTGGCTACGATGCCAATGAAACAATTAGGCAAATCTGGAAGGACCGATCGACCTCCGGAGCCGACCGTATTGCGCACAATGTGTGTAGATCTTGCGGCGGTAGGAGGCGGTTCGTGCGTTACGTTGCGCTGGAAATTTGGGTCGGGACTGGCGACAAGCCGGAGGACAACGAGAGAAGGAGGGACGAGAAAATTAAAAAGATACAACTGAAAAAAGAATGGAATGGGTATGAAAACGAGCGACGATGTTGTGATAACCGTACGGCCCTCCGCGTTTGGGAGACGGGTGGATGGTCAAGTTTCGAGCCAGCGCAGCGCACTTTCCTACGGCACGAGGCATCACACGAGGCACACGAATTCCACAACATTTGTTCCCCCGTGTTCCGACCTTTGTTAATCTCCATCTACATCACTCGCCAGCTCTTAGATTTGTGGCGTACGTCCATCGCCAGTTTATCTCTGCCTGCCAGGTCACCTCGAGCCACTATCCTTCCTCACCAAGCAAGAACCTTCCAGCCACCAAGGACGACCAAGAACCTGGTTACTCAACCCAGCCAACGACCTCATCCCCATCGTGCGGATTTTTTGCTTATCGGACTTGACTCTGGATCACGGGCAAGGGCTGAACATCATTTGTTTTGCTCCCAACCCTCAACATGCCGCGCATCTCGGCCACCATCTCCAAGACATCAGTACGGAAATCTGCGACCCTTTCTCCCCAAATCAGGCGCTTTTTGCCGAATGATAAAGTCAGCGAGCTCGTTGTTGTTTATGGCGACTCTGATTCGACACCCCCGACGGACGCGTCGTTGTTTCGACACTTGGCCTTGTTTCATTGCACCGGGCGTCCGCGAGCTTTGTGTTCTGGTACGGGAGCGACGTTTTAGCGTCGGGTTACGCCGGCGGTTGTCGTTGTTCCACGTCCTTGTTCCACCCAATTTCATACGCATCTCTGCGTCACCACCCAAACAATCTCGCGATCGCGCGATGCCGACACCCGATATGTCTGCACTCTCCACATCTGGTGAAACGTGACCCAGAACGATCCCATCCGTTCATCTCCCTCCAAATCAGCCTTGCGCAGTCTGATAAGACCACGCGATTTGGGGAAGCTTTCAGCCTTACCCCCGTAAGGCTTCATTGGAACTGCGATCTAGAGACTTGATCGGGCGTCGTAAACACAACTAGATAAGCGCCTTGCCCCAGAGTCTAGAAAACCTGCGCTCAATCTACCTCGGGGGGTATGCAGCATTCGCAACCGTTGCTACCAACCGGGTTTGCACTGCACGACAAGAACCAAGGCACGCGTCACGTTATCGGTCGGACTCGTGTCGACCTCCCATTTTGGCAGCTTTCGAGTCCTGTTTCTACTCTTAACAAGCTTCGACTTCGCACCCTCCCCTTTTCAGCTGCCCCATCTTCCCCCTAAACCCTGATCACCTTGTGAGATTAACCAACAGATTTCAACCCAAGAAGGTCCAGCTTTATCCACCCCACAAGTTGGATCGTTGTCACTGGCGACCGATACGCTTCGATACTCCAACTCTTCGTTCTCATTCGACCCCGGATTAAAAACCACAAGCTTACCACCATATCGCAGGTGCTGCTGAATGTCCCCTTCACTATCAGTTCACACCAGCTGACTTTTCATCTGTATCCATCGCGATTAGAACCCATGTCGATGACCTCAACTCCAAAAGCTCGTGACCAACTCTACGATAACAAGATTTGCACCATTAGCCATACTCCATAGGTAATACATGTGATTAAGAGAAGTGTACCAAAAAAGCGGTGGGGGAATATGCCATTACATAATAACTTGTGCTTGAGTAGTGGGGGAATCTGTCTTTTTACACGACATCATACTCTTTTCGACCGGGGTGTAACGCCATGACGCTCTTCAATCCATACTCCCATCCGAGGTTCAACAAGTAAAACGGCAGTGCAAATGGGTTCGTCGGGAAGAAATGAGTGGCTTCAAAACCCTTTAACAACGTGCGATCGGCCTGGAGGGCAGACTCGGTCGCCTCAGGCGCTAACAGCCTCATCACTTGTCCAGCTTCATGCTGCGCGGCGGCCGCTTTGGCATCGGTGGTATTCTCAGTGACGATGTCGTCCTGGATGCCAAACAGTTCGGTATACTGCGGTGGTGCGTCTTGCCTAGGCGTCGTTGGGGACTCTACTTGTTCCAAAAGCTCTATGGTGGACTTGTCTATGGTCAAGAGCGCTTGAATGAGTGTGCCAAAAGGTAGAGGCAGAGCAGGTCGAGGAGGTGGTCTTGGTGTCCGAGAGCGAGCCGCTCGGGCTTCACGGGCCGCCCTACTCGAAGGCGAGGAAAGCCTAAACGAAAAGCGCCTCATGCGTGGAGGTCCCTCTGCCGTCCGCATTTGTCGTCCTCTCGGAGACGCCAAGGTCAACCTCACCCCAGGCGACTCCACAGACGCCTCGGAGTTGGTTTCGCCGACTGGCGAGCCCGTGGAGAGTGAGTAATGGAACTGGGATGAGGCATCTTCGTATTGTGTATCGCCCTCCAAGTCAGACGGGAACCCATCCGACGACGCCGCTGACATTCGCCGCTGCCAACTAAGCAGCATATCGCTCGGCCCGGCCGTATCCTCACGGTCGAGCGTCCAGTCCCACCCGATCCCACTCCGTTCGAGCCGTTCACGTTGGTCGTCTTCCGATAGGGGAGCAAGCGGGGTTCGGCCCGCTAACGCCGAGTACGACGAGCGTTCCGAAAGCCGAGGTCGTCCGCGAGATCGTCGCTGTTGGGGTAGGGGCAATGGTCCTCTCATCTCTTCCCAGTCGCTGCCCAGACCTTCTCTGCTGCCACTTCTAGCAGATCCAGGAGGATCACGGCTGTCTGAACGGCGTGCCACAGACGCTAACAACGATGCCGGGAGCGACGAGGACGAATTTGATGGTGATATAGGGCTGGGGACTTTTGGTACTGCTGGCGATGGCTGCTGTTGTGCGGGGGCAGCTGGAGTGACAGGAAAAATGAGGAAGGACTGGTTTCGTTGGGTTTGTTGTGAGTCGTTGCCTGGCGGACTGCGTGGTACGCCGTCCAGATCGTCGAGGAACGACTGAGTCGGTGGAGGAAGTCGCTGACGCTGGTAATAGGCCTCCATGAAAGCTAGTAGGGAGGAGGGGGTGGGGTTTTGGAAGGTCTAGCGGATGCGGTGGTGGTTAAAAAGATGTCGCGGCAAAACCCCACGATATGGCGGAGAAGTGACGCTTGAGTACCGTCACCTTTGTCACGC
>WSTW01000599.1:0-11934 GCA_019632305.1 Tulasnella sp. 403
CATGCGGTCATGGCGCGGGCGAAGGAGGATATGATTGTGATGCACCCTCTGCCGAGAGTTAACGGTGAGCCATTCGCATTGGAGCACTATTAGTGTGAATGTTAACGGTTGCATGTTTCGGGACAGAAATCGATCCCGAAGTCGACTTTGATTCGAGGCGAGCGGTGTATTTCCGTCAGATGCGTTACGGGCTTTTCGTGAGTGGACTTCGTCTTACATGACGCACCACTCGCACCTAACATTGCTGTTTATGTTATAGGTTCGCATGGCGCTGCTTGTAAGCGTGATGGCTTGACGGGAATGCTCGGTCGACCACGAAAGGATGCAATCAACACCCATCAACGTTCTCTTTGGACAAATGGATTTTCTGACATTATAACTATGAAGTGGAATACGAATGACATTGGCGTTTATATAGCTGCCAGCTATCTTGCCTCAAGGGCTACGATCGATTGCCGTTCAGTGAGATAATCAACGTTGGCCACTCAAACACCGATCAAGGACTGAATACCATGCATAAAGCCTTGCCCAATCAATATCTTGTTGTTAACACACCACTGAACATTCACATTCGTCGATGTCGCGTCCACGCGAGACGGAGTCTCATCTGCAAACAGGCAGAGCGTCGACGGAGCCTTTGCCACACCCGTAGAGGCTACGGTGATTGGAACGATCGTTTGACATGCTAATCAGGGATCGGATATGAGCTTGTGGCATTTCCTCTTGGACCAGCTCGGAAGCAGTCAATTTTTTCCCATTTTGTAGGGTAGGCCTTGCCACGAAGCGGGACTTCGTGCGATTTTCGTTTAGATTCGCGCCAGTAACTCCCCAAGTAGCACTAGAGTCAACCCCCTTGATGATCGGTTGCGATTTCTCCCCCAACCAACTCGAAGCGCAGCTCGCTCGCCCCGTAATCAGCTTGAGCTCGTGGGAAACCAACCCTGGGCAACACTAAGCCACACTCATTGCAACCAGGACTGCCACCACCTTCTGCTACTACCATCTTTCTCCCCCGCAAAAATTCTGAGCATTTACGTCCACCCACTTGAGTACCTGCGCCGATCTATCAATAGACGCTGCCCCTGTATTGCAAAGCCAGAACGCGGTGAGCCTAGCGCAACGCACTTCGATGCAGTTCTACCTACCGAAAACTTGATGGCCAGAGCGGGGCTCCAGAATACGGCCTAAACCGACAGGGCATGTCTTCTAGCTTCGATGTAGACTCCGAGATCTTCTTGGGCGACTTGGCCGAACAGATTTCTTCGCTAAGCGCCCGAGCGGCCAATGTTCGAGGTCGTTCTTGCGATCTGTATACAGGATGGCACAGAACAGAAGGAAAGGTTGCGCTCAAACGACCGCGCATCTCGGAGGACGACTATGAGTTGACAATTGTACGGGTAAGGTCTCTCCCGATTAGAATGTGATAAGCGTCCCGTTCACTGTCTACAGCGATTTCTTCGGGAGGCAAAGACATGGAGAGGTCTCCAACACCCAAACGTCTTACGCTTCCTTGGCGCTTGCAAAATTGACGGTATCCTCTACCTGGTCTCACCGTTTATGAAGAATGGGACCATCATTGACTTCATTGGCAAGCATCCACAAAATGCAAATCAGATGCAACTGGTATGCGCTGGATCCATCACCCGCGTGTAGGTCCACTCAATGACACCTGGATAGATCCGCGGAATTGCCTCCGCGCTCGAATACCTCCATGCGCGAAATATCATACATGGCGATCTGAAAGGTACCAACATACTCGTCTCGGACGACGAGCACTCCTTGGTGTGCGATTTTGGCCTCTCGCGTATGCAAGACGTAAATACGTCAACGACCCTGAAAGGTGCAGGAACTGTCCGATGGCAAGCACCTGAAATCTGGGACAACGCTTCAAAGTCGTTTAAGACGGACGTATACGCGTTTGCGATGACTATTGTCGAGGTACGCACTTCGCTTTGTCTTGGCCCCTATTACCATGTTTATACCTTCTCTAGATCATCAGCCGGGACATCCCTTTCAAACAATATGCAGAGGATACGGCTGTAATTATGGCTGTGCACTTTCGGAACGAACGACCAAGCAGGGAACCCCTTAGGTCCCCAGACGGGGTCCCTTATGAGTGGCTTTGGTGTATCATTAGTGGATGCTGGGACAAGAATCCCGACAAGCGACCTTGCATGTCGAGAGTGACAAGGCTACTCGGCTGCCAACCAGCCAGCCCTCTATTAATGGTGAGTTTGGCGCACAAGCGTTCCCGATATCCTATCGTTGATTATGACATTATATTTTTCCAACGCCATGATAAGGAGGGGACTCGGCAGACAAACGACCTGTCGGATGGACCCATTCCCCTGGTCGAAGCGCAGAGACCTCCCCTGTCCCCATCTTTGCGCTGTATACCGGCATTTCAGGACGAAATTGCCACTGTACAACTTACAAATCCATTCGCAACACATAATGTCCCTTCGACCTCCGTTACTCCCGTCACACGGACGTATCCTGGGAGAAGTCCTGGCCCTCAGCCTCCAGAGACGAACTCCGATATGGTTGCATTTCTACATGCTTTGGTGGGTAGTTCCAAGCGTTTGTGTTGTTGAACACCATTACTGACTGGCTTGCAGCTTGACGCGGTGAACGGGCGCGTCACCGAGTCATTTCATCTGCTTAGTCAAGCCGATTCCTGGAACACGTCCGACTCCAGTACTGGGCACGCTGACCAAATTCTGTCAATCGTGCCGTGCTGGGATATGATTGGGGATAAATCGACGTGTCCAGTGATAACCAATCCGGTGCGTGACCCTACCCTACCGGCCCATAGCATTTGCTGAGTAGCGTTGCGAACGCAGGGATCGAATACCTCTTTGGATACCCTCTTGAAAGTTGGCTTGCGAACTGAAGAACTAGTGGCCAAGTTCAAGTCCGATAGGAATCCATCTTGGCTCAAACGTGCAAGTCATATTTTCGATCACGTCTTGGCCGTACCCGGCCATCCAAGCGAACAAATCTTGGGCGGCTTGCGCTTGCTACAGGCCTCGATCTGTTCCGAGTTGTTCAGGACAACTGAGGACGTTTCCTTCTTGGACCAGTCGATAGCGGGCTACCAAACCGGGCTGACCCTTGTACCGCGCGACGCAGCTCAGTGTCACGGAATGCTATATTTGGTGGGGTGTCTACTGAACCAACGTCACGGCAAGAATGGAAGACGGGAGGATCTGGACCAGGCGATCGAGGCATATAGGGAGGCGTTGGCGTCGTGGCCGCAGGATGAGGCTGTGCCTTTGGAACTCGTTAGCAATCTTGGAACCGCACTGTCGGAGCGTTGCGAAACTGGGGGAGACCTGTCTGACGTTGAAAGTGCGATTCATTGTTTGGATGGGCTACTTTCCGTTATGGACAATCATCACCCCTGGCGACCCCGTGTCCTATCCAACCTTGGTGTGGCCTTCCGTACGCGGTGCGAGAGGACGAGGAGCATGGCTGACGCGAACGCGCAATCCTTCATCTCAAAGATGCCCTCTCCTTGCAAACCGATGACAGCCAGGATCGTCCGGGAACCCTAACCAATCTCGCCCGAACCTTCACGACACGACATGACATTTCTGGGAGGGTTTCCGATCTCTATGATGCGATTCATTTGTTTCAAATGGCGCTTTCCTTGAGAAAGGATGATCCCCAGACCCTGAATAGTCTCTCCATTGCCTTGTGGACCCGGTACAAGAGGACAGGAGATGCGACTGACCTGGGACAAGCGATTACCCATATCGGAATGGCACTTTCCCTTGTCAAGAACGACGATCCCAGGCGAGCCGGCTACCTCGGCAACTGGGCACTTAGGTTATTCGACCGATATGGCGTGTCAAAGGATGTCGGTGACCTCAATAAAGCGATCGGTCTTCTCGACCTCTCCCTCTCCATTCTACCGGCCGACCACCCAGGCCGACCAGGTAGCCTGAACAACCTGAGCCACGCTCTTATCGTACGATTTTTACGGTCAGGGAACCCGTCTGACAAGAATAGGGGGCTAGGTTGTCTCACCGAGTCGCTTTCGTTGATTCCTTCCGACCATCCTCGCCGACATGAGAGACTTTTCAACCTTCTTCTCACCCGGTCTACGCTAGCACCCTGGGACAGTCTGTCAATTGATGATGTTACGCTTGTTCTCGGTCAATGCATCGAACTAGTCAGGCTCACCCCGCAACGACACCCGCGCTATTCGAAGACTGTGACAATGGTTGTACCCATCCTCTTAACCTGCCACAAGAGGCAAATTGATATCCACCCACTTCTTCTTGCGGTTGGACTGTACGTCAAGTTCAGTTATAAACGGGGTGTTCCGACGAGTCATTATGTCCCTCTTTCTCTAGTAGCTCCGAATCCAGTGCTGAAGACGTAGCGCTTATGCTGCTCGACAGAGGTTCCAAAGCATCTGCTAGTCCTTCGAGGTTCCGACTGGAGGTCACATACCAATGGATCCATCTTTGCCAAGTGTTCAACCGTCCTTGCACGCTGGAGATGTTCACTAGGATGTTTGACCTTCTCGACCTCTCCATCGCTCTAGACTGTTCCCTCGAGACGCGACACAAGCAACGTTCAACAGATGGATACATTCTACCCGCTAAAACCCTGGTACCTACAGCCGTTGCGTTTGCCATTGAGCAGGGCGTGTTTGAGATGGCAGTCGAATTCCTTGAGCGAGGCCAATCCGTCCTCCTTGCTCAGTCGTCACGATACCAAACCTCCTCACTCTTGCGAGCCCTTCACTCTGTTAGGCCTGATCTTGCTAGTCGTTTCCATGACCTCAGCTGGCAGGTTGAACACGCTAAACATGCCGAGCGTCAGCAGCCACTGGGATCGGGTTTGAATCGTCCACTCGAGGATCCGATATCTAGGTATCACCCATTCTTTTACAACCCTCAAGCTTGCTGACTCCAACCGGCTATCTATATCAAACAGGCTCAAGATCGACTGGGAGGACGTCGTCCAACAAGTCCGTACTCTTGACGGGTTTCACCACTTCCTCCGACCTACCCCGTTTACCGGCCTACGACAAGCCGCCGCAGAAGGACCCATCATTTTGGTCAACATCAGCAAATCCCGCTCTGACGCCATCATCGTCACATCCAACCAGCAGTCTATTGTTGTCCCCCTTCCCTTTGCCACACCAGATCGGGTTGACCGTCTTGTGTCCGCCTTCAAAGCCGCTCCACATCTCATGTCGGACAGAAATGCCCTGGTCGCTCTGGGAGCCCTGTGTGATACCATCGTCAAACCTGTTGTCACCGAGTTGCAGGGTGCACTCGAATTGCCCAATAATTCGCGCATCTGGTGGTGTCCCACTGGTTCCATCCTCTCGCTCCCCCTCCATGCCGCCGGCCGCTATCAATTACGGGATGGTCACCCTCTACCTACAGATGATTGCCTTCCTTACCTCTACATCTCTTCGTACACACCCACCCTCGGTGCTCTAATTCGTGCCCGTCAAGACAGACAACACTACTCCGGTCCCCCGAGTGTCCTTCTCGTTGGTCAACCAAACACGCCACACCAACCTGAAATATCCCAAGTACGGGAGGAGATCCGTCTGATCAAGAAGAGAATCCCACATTCGTTAGTTCTCATGGATGACCACAGCACCTGCGATGCGGTTCTCGCTGCACTCACTCAACACCAATGGGTCCACCTTGCTTGTTACACGCATATCCAGAACAGTACTCCCTTCCACTCCCACTTCTCGTTGAATGACGGTCCGTTACCTCTCCTCGAGATTGTGCAGCGACGACTACCCACCGCGGAGTTTGCCTTCATTTCCGCTCTTCACTCTACACCGAGTGGTTCTTACACTTCAAGTGAAACCATACACCTTGCAGCAGGAATGCAATTAGCTGGGTTCAGGGGCATTGTTGGGACGATGTGGGTGATGGCGGACGGTGCTCGACCACTTCTTGCGTACGAATTCTACAGGAGGATGTTACCAAAAGAGGGAGACGTTGATCATACCATGGCAGCACGGGCGCTGCATAGAGCGACGAGGGCACTTAGGAAGAGTGGAGCTCCTTTAGCAGTTTGGATCAATTTTGTACACTGGGGCGCATGACGGATGCCGACTGTTTACTCGCTGATAGTGTGATACCTCCTGCAGCGTATCCCAAATCCGCACGATAATGAATCACATAGCGTTGCAAGTTGGAATTCATGCACCTTCTCCTTGGACAAATGGATCTTCTGTCATTATAACTATAAATAGAATATGAATGCTATTGGACATGCAGATCATAGTTCGCAATCCAGGGCCATTAACCTTTTATCGGCCAATAGAACTCGTATTATCGGGCTCAAGCATTGTTTACCGGAAAGCCTTGTCAAATGAATGACTTGGCTACGACACATCTGTACAGAATTCACGTGAACGTCTCATACACCGGATGCGAGAGGGCGTCCCAGCCGCAAACGCGTAGAGTCTTCAAGGCGGAGCCTTTGCCACATCCGTAAAGGTTGCGACGATTGGGATGATTGGTTGACGCCCCAATAAATCAGATCTGAACCGAGTTATGGCGCTTGCTGTCTAGGGATCCATCGACTCGATCCACGTCTTGGTCCTCTGTCGTTGGAACTTCTTCGTTGTGACAAACGGAGTTTACGGAGTTTCCCGCGAGCTGGTGCAATTCTTCAGGTCCTGACGCAGGGACTCGGGAGGGCTAGCGTTGGGACGACTCACGTCAGCAACCCGAGCCAGCTCGCACAGCTTGCCTCGTGTCAACTCGAGCTCGTGGGAGCGCAACTCGGGCAACATTAACCACACTCTCTGCAGCCACACTCGTTGCAACTACAACCAGTACGACCTTCCGCTACTAGAACGCCTTGCAAAAGCTTTGCGCCTCCAAGTCTACCCGCTCGAGTCCCTGCGCCGATCTCCCAGTTGGGCCTGCGACCGGACTGAAAACCAGGCCGTGGTAAGCCTAGAGTAATCGACGCTGTCCCACCCACCAATACCTTGCTGACTGGAGCGTATCTCTGATCTCAATTAAACCAACAGGATATGTCTTGTAGTTCTTCTGAGGACCTCCACATCTTTGCGGACGACTTGCCCACACAGATCATTGAACTAAGCGCTCGAGCGACCAACGTTCGAGGTCGTTCCTGCGATCTATATACGGGACTGCATAAGACAGAGGGGAAGGTTGCGCTCAAACGCCCACGCATCTCGGAGGACGACTACGAGTTAACAATTATACGGGTAGGTTCTCTCGCGAATAAGACCCGATGTATGCTAACTGTTTTCACTCTTACAGCGATTTCTTCGGGAGGCCAAGACCTGGAGAAGCCTTCGACACCCAAATATCTTACGTTTTCTTGGGGCCTGCAAGATCGATGGCATCATCTACCTCGTCTCGCCGTTTATGAAGAACGGTACAATTATGGATTTCATCGCTAAGCGTCCGGGGAATGCAAAACAGTTACAATTAGTATGTACTGTTTTTGTCCCCTGCTTGCATGCTTATTCAGTGCCTCTCGGATAGATCCGTGAAATTGCCTCAGCCCTCGAATATCTACATTCACAAGAGATTATACATGGCGATCTGAAGGGTAGCAACATCCTCATCTCGGATGATGAACATACCCTGCTATGCGATTTTGGCCTTTCGCGCATGCAAGCTGCAATTACTTCGACGACAATGAAAGGTGCAGGAACTGTCCGATGGCAAGCTCCAGAGATCTGGGACAACGCTCCAAAATCGTTCAAGACGGACGTATACGCGTTTGCGATGACCATTGTCGAGGTACGTGTCTCCTTTTGTATCAGGTCCTATCAACCTTACGCCTATCATAGGTCGTCAGTGGGGATGTGCCTTTCAGACAGTATGCAGAGGACATGGCCGTCGTCATGGCTGTCCACTTTCGCAATGAACGACCAGACAGGGGTGTCATTAGCTCCACAAGCAGGGTTTCTTACGAATGGCTCTGGTGTATCATCACTGTATGCTGGGACAAGGATCCCGACAAGCGACCTCAGATGTCGGAGGTGACAACGCTACTCACGTGCCGAGCGGCCTGCCCTCCACCAATGGTGAGTATAAGACACAAGCCTTCCCGATACCTCACTTGACACCACGCCCAGATAACCTATCAACGTCACAATAAGGAGGGGAGTCGAGAAACAGACGACCCGTCGGCTGGTTCCAACCCCGTGTCCGAAGTGGCAACTCGCCCTCCCTCGCCCCCGTCATCTTTATTATTCTTATCAACATACCAGAAGAAGGTGGTCACTATAACAAGTCCATCCTCGACGCCTGATTTCCCTTCGACATCTATCGTCCCTCCCGCGTGGGCGTATCGTGGGAGAAATCTTCACCATCACCCTTCCGGGATGAATTCCAACACTCCAGATGTTTTGGTGAGTAGTTCAGAGCGTCTGTGCTACTAAACGTTGTCACTAACCGGGTTGCAGCGTCGCGTAACGGTTGGACGCGAAGTCGATTTCCTTCGTCTTAGTCGAGCTGGCGCGTCTTCGAACCAAGCTTTGAACCCACTCGATCCTAGTACGGGATGGGATGGCCCATTACGATCAGTTGTGCCGTGCTGGGATCGGGGAGATGTGATCGGGGAGGGATCGACATGCCCAGTGACGGTCAATCCGGTACGTGTTCCATTTCCACCATGCATGTATCGTTTGCTGATGAAAGTCAAAACCAGGGATTAAATGCCTCCTGCGATATTTTCTGGAAAATAGTGGCCCAGGCTCGAGAACTACATGGCAAATTCGAGGCCGACAGGAACACGTCTTGGCTCAAGCGTGCAATCCATATTGTTGATCATGGCTTGGTCGTGTCACACCAGAGCGCCGAGAACTTGGGTCTATTGTTTTGTGTACAGGCCAGGATCCGTTATGAGTTCTTCAAACCGACTCAGGCTGTTTCGTTCTTGGACCAGTTGGTTGATGGTTTTCAAGCTGGACTGGCCTTGATACCGCAGAGCTCAGCTCGTCGTCATGGCCAGCTTTTTACGATGGGGCGTCTTCTGAAGAGGCGTCACGATATGAATGGGGGAAGAGAGGATTTGGACCGGGCGATTGAAGTCTATAGAGAAACGTTGGAGTTGTGGCCGAGGGACAAAGATCCACCTCTGGAACTCATCAACAACTTCAACGAGGCAATCAGGATACGCTTTGAGACGGAGGGGGACTTATCTGGCGTGGAAAGGGCAATTCATCATTTGGGCAGGCTCCTTCAAGTTTTCCTTATGGACAGCGCTCACCCCCTACGACCGCGTGTCTTAGCCACCCTTGGAATGGCCCTCGTTACCCGGTGTGAGAGGACGGGGAGCGTGGCTGACGTGGAGGGCGCCATCCGTCATCTCGAAAATGCCCTTGTCTTGCACGCCAATGACAGGCAAGATTGCCCAGTAATTCTAAACAACCTAGCCCTCGCCCTCAAGACTCGATACAAGATGTTAGGGAGGGTCTCCGATCTCGATGATGCAATTCATTTGTATCAAAGAGCCCTTCTCTTGAGGAAAGATCACCCCGAAACATTGAGCAATCTCGCGAATGCCTTGTCCAATCGGTACAAGAGGACAAGAGATGCAACTGACCTGGGACAAGCAATTCGTCTTCTCGAGAAAGGGATTTCCCTTATCGAGCACAACGATCCCGTGCGAGCGAAGTACTTGAGCAACTTGGCGGTCATGCTATTTGACCGGTATCACGAATCAAATACGGTTATCGACCTCAATAAAGCGGTGGAGACTCATGAACGCGTCCTTTCCCTCCGACCCGGCAATCACCCGCTGCGACCAATCAGTCTCAACAACCTCTGCACTACTCTCATCGTCCGATTTATACTGTCTCGAAACGAGTCTGACAGACAAACTTCGTTGGACTATCTCACCGAGTCGCTTTCCTTGACCTCTTCCGACCATCCTCACCGACGAGTAACACTTTTCAACCTTCTCTCCATCCGATCGAGCCGGGCACCCTGGAATACTTTGTCAACAGATGAACTTGCACTTGTTCTTGATCAGTGTACCGAACTCACCAAGCTCACTCCGCAACAACACCCGGACTATTCGAAGACGGCGACTTTGGTTGTACCCATCCTCTTAACCTGTTACAAGAAAAAACTTCTTATCTACCGACTTCTGTATGTCAATTTCAGCCACAAATGAGGTGTTCTGATAACTCATTACGTTTCCCTTTATCCAGCAACTTTAGCTCCACAGCCAAGGATGTAGCACTTACCCTCCTCGAACGAGGTTCTAACGCGTCTACCAATCCTTCGATTTACCGACTGAGAGCTGTATACAAATGGATCCAACTTTACCAAGAACTCAACCGCCCACACACCCTGGATATGTTCGTTAGGATGTTTGATCTTCTCGACCTCTCCATCGCCCGTGATTGTTCGCTTGAGACCCAACACAAACAGCTTTCGACAGACGGCTACATTCTGCCCGCTAGAACGCTACTGCCTGAAGCAGTTGCCGTTGCGATCGAGCAGGGTGCGATCGAAACCGCAGTCGAATTCTTTGAACGAGGGCAATTATCCATCCTCCTTACACAGTTGTCACGATACCGAACCTCCTCATTGTTAGAATCCCTTCGCTCTGTTAGGCCCGATCTTGCTAGTCATTTCCAAGACCTCAGCTGGCAGGTCGAACACGCCACATTCACCGAGGACCAGCAGTTACCGGGATCAGGTCTAAACCACCCAGTCGAGAATCCAATATCTAGGTATCACACGTTCTCATGCTACCATTGGACTTTGCTGACTCCAACCCATTCTCTAGATCAAAGAGACTCAAGACCAGTTGGGAGGATGTCGTCCAACAAATCCGTGCCGTTGACGGATTTCGCCTCTTTCTCCGACCCACTCCGTTTTCCGTCCTGCGGCAAGCTGCTGCAGAAGGGCCCGTCATTTTGATTAACATCGGTAAATCACGCTCTGATGCCATTATCGTCACATCCGACCAAGGACCGATTGTGGTCCCCCTTCCCTTTGCCACGCCAGATCAAGTTGACCGTCTCGTTGCCATCTTCAATGCTTCCCCACAGCTTTTGTCGGACAGAAAAGCTCTGGTCGGTCTGAAAACGCTGTGGGACACCATCGTCGAACCTGTCACCATCGAGTTGCGAGACACACTCAAGCTATCCAAGAACTCACGCATCTGGTGGTGCCCCACTAACTCTACATTCTCACTCCCCCTACATGCTGCTGGGCTCTATCAATTACGGGGTGAACACTATCTGTTTACAAGAGCTTGCCTTCCCTCCCTGTACATTTCTTCCTACACACCCACCCTCGGTACTCTCATAGGTGCTCGTCGGGACAAATCCCGCTACTCTGGCCTTCCAAGCGTCCTTCTAGTCGGTCAACCCAACACGCCGCATCAGTCTGAAATACCTCAAGCACGGGAGGAGATCCGCCGCATCGAGAAGAGAATCCCACATGCACTAGTGCTCACAGATGACCGTGCCACTCATGATGCAGTTCTCGCTGCACTAACCCAGCACCAATGGGTCCACTTCGCTTGTCATGCATATGTCCAAAACGACATCCCTCCTCATCCCCAACTCTCGCTGCACGATGGCCCGTTGCCTCTCCATGAGATCATGCAGCAGCGGTTATTCGCCGCCGACTTCGCCTTTCTTTCCGTTCGTTACTCTGCGCCGGGTGATTCTGACACCCCGGACGAATCATTTTTCCTCGCGGCAGGCATGCAGTTAGCCAAATTTAGGGCTATTATCAGGACGATGAGGATGATGACTGACTCTTCCGCGGAACTTCTTCTTGTGGATGAATTCTACAGGAGAATGCTGCCAGAAGGAGGAGAAGGAGATCATACTTTGGCAGCACGAGCGCTGCATAAAGCGACGAAGAAGCTTTGTAAGGATGGGTTTCCTTTGGCAGTTTGGATCAATTTTGTACATTGGGGCGCATGACA
>WSTW01000006.1:0-132942 GCA_019632305.1 Tulasnella sp. 403
CACCCGCCTCGGATGGCTTCGCGTGCGATGGGTTTTGCGAGGCGGGGAGAGATAGGCAGCGGGTATTCGAGTAAGAGGGAGTTCGGTTGGGAAGAGGGATGTTGAACCTTCCGAACCACCGGACCGAATACGCCTCGTCTGAAAATCCACCTTGCACGCGAAACGCTCGTTCGATATGTCGTTTTGCGCGTTTTCTTGCGGGGGGAAAACTTTGGTGAGGATCATGGAGCTGCGTGCTTTTGCGAGAGGGAAGGACAGGATGGTGTGTGGTATTGCGGAGGCGGTAGGACCGTCGTTCGCTTCAAAAAAAAAAAACCGTAGCGTACGTACGATGCCTCCCGTCGGTCCTCCGACAAACCCGAACGAAGAATACAGCGGCGGTGATTGAACAAAGCCACTCATCGCCCATATAATGACTCGCAAAAAAACGGGAGTTTCGGACAACCTGCGTTTGCTGTTCTTGAAATAAGCAACGCGCTAACGTCAGAGGGGCTAGACAGAGAGTCAAGACTCCCCCGCACGGGTTTTCATTGGACGACAGAACGCGCCTCGGCCTTGGCCAAAGTCTCGTCGTATCGTTGCCTCTTTGGGCTATAACGCACGCTCACTGTGGAGAGTCCGTTTCGTCGCGTCATACACCATGACATTCGAGTGCACTCGACGTCGCCGTCGTCGAATCAAAGGCACAAATATTGGCGAACGGAAATGAAACAATATTATACCCACCTCGACAACGTCCGAATGGAAAAACAACAACCAAACGTACGACGCCGCGTCGAGGGAGAGAGAGAGACGCGGGGCAACAAGCTTTTGCGCGGAGACGGCAGGGATAAACGCGGTTTATTGTTTTCCTCCCTTCACCCTTTCCTTCCAAATTATCCACCCGTCGGGCGGGCGGCGGTTCGTTCCAAAATCCCACCAATTCCGACAAAAAATGGCTTGCCGTCGTCGGGCCATCCACGAACGCGCATGGGTCGCAACAGCCGGGCCGTTCTTCCAACACAACCCCAAAAATACAAAAATGCAAACTCACCCTTCTGTTCGACCGTCCAGCAACACATTCAGTCCCTAGGAACGTAACGCCTCATGGCGCGAAGAGAACACTTCACAACCCGCCGACGCAGCCTCCGAGGGGCGCTTGAATGGCACAGCAAAAAAGACCGAACGGCGGACCTTGATCAACACAGGCAAATTCCGAGGGTAAATTCGTCTTCTGTGGCGTCGGAGACAAGGCCTCTTATCGCTTCTCGTAACTTGATATACTTGCTCAACTTCGAACGAAGGATGATGAGATTGATACAAGTCTGATCAATCGTTGTCCACCTTGCGACGTACGCGGTACCTCCCAAACACATGTTCGCGCACAAAAACGCATGTGGCGAGTCGACGTGGAAGCCCAAAGGGACGTGCAAGGGAAATGAAAGAAGGGGAGTCCCTGAATCGAACCCTGAGACCCTATCACCCCACATCAAGCGAGATCCATCGCGCAAGAACACGAGTCTGAATTCTGACGACTGGGTATATCAACATCCAATACGACCAGCGAGCAATATCAAACACATAGCAAAAACGTGAAACTGCCATACAAGAAAGTCATCACATCATCATCAAAAGGACAACCATCAACTAAAGCGACGTGGTGCCCTTCCACATCGCGAGCAAATAACAGTAGTAGCGTCCAAAACGTCAAAAGGGAGCAAGCAATAAAAAAAAGAATACAGAAAACAAGTTTCAATAAGTCTAAGTAAAGGGGGGCTCAACTGTGTACGCCTCAGAACCCGCCGAGACACGACGATTCGTCCGTCTGGCCCCAAGAACTGCAGAATGACGAGGACGTCGCACGGAGCTCAGCCAGCCGATGCGACTTGCTCTTTTCTCGCTTCCTCGTCGCACATGCTGGCGGCGCGTGCGGAAGGAAGCTGAGAGAATACTCCGAGGGCGTACCATCGTGCGTCGAAGTGTAGGGATACATCGTTCCAGTAGCTTCATAAGGTTGCGATATCGGTGGATGCGAGAGCGGTTCAGAGTGCAAGTGGGACTGTGATGGGACATGCGTTCGATAGGAGGTGTTCGAAGCTGCCTCGGGTGGCGGTGATGCGATTCCGTCTATATTCCAATCGGTTAGGCATCACCCAACACCGGAACATGTCGACGTACCAGACTCTTCCGAGCTTCCATCATCAGATGTCAACGGTGGTGGTACCAACCCACCATCGTATACCTCTCCATACTGGCCGCGGTTCAGGATGCTAGGATGGACGTGGTTACCCCAGGTGAACGTCGCCTGCGAGGGCGGGGGTGAGATGGGGAGGCCAGCAGAGTAGGTGCGGCAACCGCGTTCTGGCAGGGCGCATGTATTGGGCAGAACGACGATGGGCGTCCGGTCGTAGCTCGTAGGGCAATGGGTGAGGTGTACCGTCGACAGTTTCGGACTCGACGGGAAGCGGACTGTACCATGGGGATGAGGGGCAGACGAGGACGGAGAGGAGCACTTGAGGATTGAACGAGGAGTATTTTGTCTCGACATCCCTATTGGAATGCGTGGGTGTTTGTGTCTATGAGGGGGGCGAGCTGAAAGAGTAACGGGGGAGGTGGTTCGGTTTGGGCAGATCAAACGGGCTAGATAAAAGATTGTGGGTTTAGCAGAAGCTATCCCATCGGGAAGATTGCGACATGCCTGAGTCGGGACAGGTAGGAACTGGGGGTGGTACGGAGGGAGGGGGAAGTATGTAGGTAGAAAGTAGGTAGACGGGGGACGAATCGAGTTGAGACGCGAAGGGAGTCTCCTAGAGGTGCTCTGTAGAACACCCAGTCGTTAGAGCGATATTCTGGAGACCATAGCGAGGAGAATGGGATGGGTGAGAGGATGGGCTGTCGGGTGGGGGATGGATGAGGGAGGAAAGCACAGTCCACCTTCAAACCGCAACCGGGATTTAAAACCCAGCGTTTGGCCCCGGTTTTGGGTCCGCGCGCATGGACCCTTGACACAAAATTCCGCTTCCCCTTGTTGGAGCAAACTCGAGCAAGCGAATGTTTGGGTCGCACGCATGTTTGGGTGTTTCGCTCTTGGTGATGTTCCCCTTTGGCCTCATGGCACACACGGACTGGCACACCGGCAGCCCCCCGTTCGCCCGTTGGAGGGTTACTGTGACGCTAAACCACGGCTGCTTAAACGACACCCGCTATGTTCCGTCATGGTTGCTGGCCGTTCGTCAACGTCTCAGATGGACGTGTTGGCAATCGCCATCAGAGCGGTTTACGTTAAACGATGTTATATCCCATCGGGCTAAGCTCTCTCCTTGGACCATCACACCGACATTTGCATCGTCCTTCGAGCCGGCACGACGGCATCTCTCCCCCCATCACGAGGCTCATCGCCCTTGTTGTGCGTCGCTCGCTGTGTGCGTATACGCCATGTCTTTTGCCCTTCAATCGGGCGCGCCGGACACGATAACAACAAAGGCCTTTTGTATCTCCCGAAACCTACCTTTTAATCCCACTTGGCGCCACCTCACCGTTTCTCCTTTCGATGTGTTCTTGCATTGTAACTCCGAGGCATCAACGAAACGTGCACATCCAATTATACCCCCAATAATCTGCCTGCGGTCATCAACCCACCCACCGTCCATCCGTCCATCCATCATCGACACACGCTTCGTCTTTTTGCAAAGTGGAGCCTTCGGGTGTGGGTCTGATAGTGATCGTCCCCTCCTCCGACCGGCTCACCTCCCGTCCTACTTCTTTCAAATTAACACCCGCACCCAACGATGGCATTTTCGATAACACCAAACATAGCGCAATCGGATCGGACTGGCCTATAACATGATCGAGGTCACACACCAACTTTTCCGTTCCGCCCGAACATCTTTTCGGGCGAAGCGCCTTCCTCACAGGCCTTATTGGACAAAACCCTCGCTTGCCAGGGATCTGACCTGCTGAACAGACTCTGGTGACGCTTTACGAATGCTTAAATTAAAGGTCCGCCTTTCGGACGAACAAACTACACAGGAGGTGGAAATCTTGCTCATTCGCTCTCTCACCAAAAGTCAAAACCCCTTGACCAAAAGCCCTTCGTCGACTGACGCGATAACCTTATTAGGCTCACTCTCCCACTAGTACCCAAGGCCATCGATGCCGAAGTACACAATAACAACATCATGAGCCGCTTCCCGCGCTTAAAATTTAGCCTCAGCCCGGATCTTCGTTGCAACCCAAAACGATCGCCCCACCGACTAGCGGTGAGCCGGCATCACTGTGTTTTGACAAGAATGTCCCCCGCGGGGGAGAGCCAACGTCAAATCATTACTCGAAGTAGTGAGGGCGGAGGGCGCGCACGCGTCCACCCTCTTTCACGAAAAACGTCAGCGATCCCTTTTCCGCGCTTCGATCCTTTTCTCGCTGTAAATTACGAAAAGAACAACACGGCTGTTGGGTGGTAAAGTTCACGGGTTTAGAGGGCATCTGGGGATGAAGGACTGGAAGCAAAATTTGAGCAGGCAGGTTGGGTGTCGACGGAAGCGGCACGCCCGGCGCGGCGAATTTCAGGACGACCACCGATCCCCTGCTTCCGCCATACACAGGCCTGCAATTATACCCTTCGCGGACACAACAAAGAAGGGAAAGCCCAAGATCACCAACGACAACTGAGCACGGTAAAAACAAGACGAGTGTGCGCGGAGAGCTCAGTTGGTCGGGTAACGTAGGACATCCGTTGTGCTTATCTCTACACCTGCCTGTCGACCGAACTTTATTTCGCATGCCTTTATGGTCTTTTTCAGGGCACAACGAGCTGTGTCGTGTTCTCTCGGGAGAAGAAGATGGCCTTTAGATGGCAGATGGCCGTTGGAAGTTCTTCTTGGACGGTGTACGATCAGCTCGACTCCCCCATCCACAACACTCCCCCCCTCTGTACCGACTACAAGACTCGCCAAGATCGATGGTGGACTTGTACGATCAAGAAGCGCCTTTTGGACTATACCCATCGCGTCTGGACGGAACCACCCGACCCACAACGACACTTTTCGGTGGTGTTGGGACTTGGAACGATACTTTTTGCCAGGATTTTCTCAACCCGGCTCGAGTTGGACGACACCACTGCATGACATCGGTTTGGAACCGCAGAACACGGTGACTTTCGATATGGCTCTGCTGTAGAGTTTTTGCGGTCATCGCTGCGCAGCGCTTGGAGTCTTTCCGCGCCACCGCTGCCGGACCGTATCCGCCCGCGAGACGACAAACTTTTACCCTCTTCGCGGGCTTTTCGTCACGCCCTTCCAGCAGCAACAAGAACAACACACGTTGGAGCTCCCGGTGGCACCCGCACGCAACGATGACGAAGACACCCTCCCCATACGCTGACTCAGGATTTCACACCCTTCCGGTGTGGCCCACCACCCTGTGTTGGGGAGCGCGGGACCAACCCCAAATTTCACATTGTTTGGAAGAACTTCTGTTCGTGGGTAACGGGGTTGCATCGGGATCGCTGATTGCCCAACGGATTACCCGCGGTGGCATCGCTCGTCGGGCCTCCCTCCCCTTTTCGTCGTTCAGGCAAATCCCGAGAACACACACGTTTGAAGGTGGTTTGTATTTGGCATTCGAGGTGGCGGGGTTCGACAGGGGATTTTTGTGGTAGACGAGACGTTTTTGACCAAGCGATGTCTCGGAAATACGCCCGAGTCGATACGTCGAACGCGGTCATACTGGAGCGTGTTTTTTTTTGGCAAGGAGATGCCATATGGTGATCGGCGCGTCCCATACAACTCAATCTCCGAGTCGAAACACCAAGGGCTATTGCATACTGGAAGACGACGTGATATCGATGTCCGATCTGGATGTTCATCTGCGTTCTTCATGTGCAGCCCTAGTGATCTTTTATCCACTCGCGCCCAAGGCGAAGAGATATCTGCACCTAATTGATTTACGAAGCACGTTTACCCGGGCAGAGATAACCAATCGGCCATGTTGGACGGCACGACTCAGCATACGCGGTCTCAGCTGGTATCGAATGGGACGTGATACCGCACCCGCATTCGCATTCGGGAGGCACACGTCGGTCGGCTGAGAGGGAAGTATCTGACGTGACACCTCCCCGATCGTATCGTGCGGTCTGACGGATTCGGTCGGGTGCTGGGGTGTTATAACGCACCCTCTCCTCTCGCATCATCATTCATCCCTCAGACCAAAGCCAAGAGACGAAATCGTTTGATTCACTTGCTACTCCTTACCTACCTCTCTACTCTCCTCGCAAACTCGCTCCCTCCTAAACCCCCCTTTCCACATCCCTTTTTCAACCCATGTCCGAGTAAGCATCATTCCTACTCGCCAAACGCACCCACTTGCTCAACCCTGCTCAACAGACCCGCGATGTCCCAACTCCCTGCCGCACCCGCACTGACCGTCACACCCGCCACACCCCAACCCTCCCGCGCACCTGCACCCAAACCACACCCAAACTCCGCAGGCGGCCACCCCAACGCGGGCAAACGCGCCAAACCCTGGGCGAACCATAAAGGACCCGTCACTTGGTGGGAGCGCTTTAGAAGGATCAAATACTACATTTGCTAATTATCGCATGTCGTCCGTCGTTAATGCCACTCCCCTTTCGTTTCGTCGGTGTTGTTGAACTTGAATGGTGGGTTTTTGGTGTGGGTTGTGAAGGTGGCGCCCGTGGACTTGGCATAGGAAGGTGAAGGAGTTGGATGAGGAGTTCTTTCCGTTGATGCATAAGGAGTGGGCGGGGTATAAGAGGCTCTAGCTGTTGGGCGGGTCTTTGCGAGTTGATGATGTGTTTTCATCTATGTGAACGCCCTAGGTCGTCCGTTTTTCTGAAGAGATGAGCATATTGTATTGGCAGAAGACGGATTATTAGTGACAAGCAATTAGGAAAATGAGTAAAACACGGGAATCCCTTTGTCTATCATCCCCTACCTTTGGAAACGAGATGAGGCGACATGGAGGACGTTGAGACGCGACGGGTAGTGTCACCTCGCCCAAGTGTCACATCCTGGCACCTAGCATAATCCAATGCGGTCAAGATCGGTTCAGAGTGGCGTGAGTAGCACATTTAAGTAATTTAGGGACGAGCGTTATACGCAGTCTTCCGGGGGAGGTCGGGCAATCGACAAAATAGCCAACTCTTGAATCAATCTTGCATCCAAGTATATCGAGAAAGTGCTCATTATGGAACCCCGGTGCGTAGATACGAATTGGGATGCACATTAATTGATGGCCGGACTGGTCGAAACAAGGTTGAGGCGCGTTGGAGGTGGTATGATAACGGACTTTAGGACACGGATGGCCGAGTCTGAGGGACGACCAATGTCACCCCCCTCCGCCGACATTGGTCAAATCACTTCCAAAGGCCAGAAATCTACGGAGACCCTCTGTTTCGATCGTCTTCTGCTCTCGCTGACATCTTTTAGAAGAACTCAGCCGGAGTCGTCCAGTGACGTTGTACCACATGGCTCAGCACCTTCTCGTTACACCCTTGGAACGAGCCCAGACCCCGCAATTTATCCTACACAGCATGACTCCCATGTCATAGAGCGGCTTATTTAGCGAATCGTTCCATCTTCCGATTTTCAATAACCTTCATTTCCGTCCGAGTTTCTACATGGGCGACTACACGACCGACCTCCATGACCTATTGGTCAACGAGCCGAGCTGGGTAATACACAATGGGGCTTGGACAAGGTCGGTTTTCCTTAGATGATCAGGCTGACTAACTGATAGAGAAAAAACGCATGCAGACCGCTTCTCGGAGCAGAGATGATCCTTGACCAAGCACACCAGCTCTGCAACGGGTGGGCTTTCCGTCATTTTAATTACAACCCTATGACTGACGGAAGGTTTCGACCTTACAGACACGACCAACTGGCGTTTGGGTTCGAAATCGACACCAGGATTCCCAATCCGGAATTCTCGCACCGGGTTCAAGAGGCCCTGATAAAGATGAGGTTTCACTCTCCTCTTGTTGGGTCGAACATCAAGACAGGGAACGCGCGACCTGAGGGTCCCAGGAGGTTTTGGGAATACCGGACGTGTTCGACGACCGAGGATGCGAGGCAATGGGCCGTGCGCGCTCTGCGCGTTACACCCGTCGACAACGTACAGGTTTTCCTGAAAGGTCTTGTCTCCAAACGACTCGAAGATACACAGCTCGTCGACCTTCGAGACCAACCGTTTGCGTGTTACCTCCTCGTCGACACGGTGGGATCACCTCGCGCCATTATTTTCCACGTCAGCCACGCGTTGATGGATGCCGCTGGGGCACTCGCGATATCCAAACTCTTCCTTCGATGGATTGTTCAGGGCCCAGACCATATTGGAATCGATGGGCTACGGTGGGGAGAGGAATACAAAAATCTTCCCCCTGGGCCCGTGGCTGCATGCGGAGGGCTCAAGCCAGGTTGGGAGTCCTCTTGTTCCACTATGCTTACCGATATTCAAAAAGCTTTGAGTCGCACACCAGTGAGCTATCCTTCATTTAACCTTACGATGTCGCTCACCTCTCATTTACCTTAGGCCCCTCATTCTCTCAAACCCTCCCGTCCGGATATCATGGATTTAGGAAAGCTGGTCTACACGAAAAAGGTCGTATCGCGAGAAACGTCAGAACGGATCATCCAAGCGACCCGTGTGTTGGGATTCTCTGTTACACAGCTCTTCAACGCTGCGTTTGCTATGGCTACGTTCCGGTACCATCCCAAAGGTGTTGACAATGTGGATAACGCTCACGTCACGCTATACCCGGCCATGTAAGTAGAATGATGTTGCCCCCGAGTCCATTCGACCCTTCACACTGTCTTTGTCAATTCAGAATTGATATGCGCCCACATATCCAACCCCTCTACCCAGGCCACGACGTCAACACCTTTCTCGCAATCTACGACTGCGGTATACCCTTGCACATTCCCTACCACACCGACACCCAAGATGATCCCCACCACCAACTGGTGTCGATGATGTCGAGCATCCGAACCCAATACAACCAGTACCTCTCCAACCCCCATCTCACACACCTCATCACGGCCCAAATAAGCTTACCGTCCCACTCTGCGCCACCGGAATCGCATAATCCTTATTGGGGAGAGATCACAAATCTGGGGGTCGTTGAGCGGAGGTTGCCGAGGATGTTTTGTGAGACGTGCGTAGAGGGGCACGGGGAGTGCGACAGGGAGGCAGTGGTGGAAGTGAAAGGCCTCTTGCTGGCGTTGAGGCAGGCGAGTCGCAGACCGATGGTCCACGTTTGGTCGTTTGGAGGGGAGTTACACCTTCAAGCCCAGGTCAGTCGTCGAATGTCATCCGCGACTGCATTAGCTGACAAGAGCGCCACCCTGTGCTGGGATAGGGTTCTGATGTATGGGATGAAAGTTACCTACGGGGATTCTTGGGTGAGATTGTCAAGTGTGCTAGTTTTATTGTGGATATAGGTCGGGTGATATAGCAGCAGTGTTTGAGATGTGATACGCAGCTTTGATGTGTGAGACGATGAGCCTAGGATAGTTTCTGCATACGCAGGTAGAGCCCGTTACAGCGAGTAAGGTCGGGATCTAACTCTCCGTACGTTTGAGAAATACATAAAACTCCAACCGTAATATAGGGATAAATACAGGTAGAAAACGACAACCTCTCAGGGCATATATGAATGCGAGCATGGTGTCTCTTCTCGACATTGGCTTCCAAGTGGTAGTGGGAAGATTGGGGTTTAGTGGAAATCACTACAAGGTACCGAGTATTGCGGGTGACGTACCCAAGGTCGATGAACAAGGCGGAATGTGGGTGGCATACGATGTCCGCAGAGGATGTACTGGCCCATGATTTTCATGGGACAATAGACATAGTCTGAAGGGGGGGTCACTTTATCAGCCATGGGCAGCGGGTAAGTGGGTGATAACCGCCTTACCACGGTGTAGATGGGTGCATCGGGCGATGGGGCGGTCAGCTTTATACCGGATATGATCAATTCACCCTGTTCAGGGGGGGTATTTGATATGGTTGTTACGACGTAAAACAGGGAGGTTATATAGTAGGTGGGCATTGTGTTAGGTGGGTTTGTGAACCGAACCACAATGTTCCCCGAAGCGCTGTCCAATGACCTACGTGAAAGACCACCGTCGTTCATGAGATGCCCTGATGACAAATGGAGTGCATACCAAAAAGTTCCAGAACAACCGCCAATGACGCTGGCATCGATATAAACAAAATTGTCTGACTGGGAGCTGATCGGTTTATCCTCCATGCCGGGCGGGATTGAGAAGAGCGTACAGGCAGTCTCACCCTAAGAAAACGGGGTAGGTTATATCATACATGATCAAATAGGAGTACAGAAAAGGAATCAAACCGTAGAATTTTGTACAATCGTCAAAGTTCTATCAGGTTGCAGGGTGAAGGTGAAGTCGGACAGATAGGTGAAGGTGAAGTTGAGTTCATGATCAGTCAGCACCATTTTACCAGTCACGCTGAGATATTAGAAAGGTAGGTGTAAGTCGACCGATATCCAAGGACTGAGGCACATGCATACGGTTAGTTGGACTAGCGGGGCCTGAGTCTGGCAGTGCGGGTAGAATCTAAGTGAGAGTAATACCCGGGTGAAACGAGTCCCCGACGTCCGAAGAAAGGCGTATCACATACCGTAGGGCCTTCGAGGGGGTAGGGGCGGCAGACCAGCAGCAAGCCTCTTGGCGTTGGTTGTATGCTCCAGAGCCTGCGTGTTGCTAGGGGCGCTATGGACGGTGATCTTCCTGCCCTTCATGGCAGGTGCCGGAGAAGCCCCCACCAAGGTGACAAATAGGGCGAAAAAAAAAAATAGTAGGACAAATCGACAGAGTAAGTGAAGAGCAAGACGTAACGTGGCGGTGGTTTGACCCACCTCCAAGCTTTATCGGACTGGCGTTGATGGGTGATACAATGAGTGATGTATGGCCTATCAAAACGCCAGTTGATTATCGGGATAACAGCTGACTGTGATGGAGCCACTTTAGGTCAGCTACTCATACCGCGATGGCACCATAGTTACATGAAACCTACCAAGGTCGGCTAGCTGGAGACCGACTCTAGGCAAGGCAAGATGCTGCAAGAGACCAAACCTGGTCAAGTCGTCATTCAGTTCGAAAAACTGATGGTCGGACCACAGTCAGGACGGGCGCAAGATCGGTATCTCCCTGAGATGTTGGGCCAGATTCAGCGTGGTTATAACGCAATAAGGACCTTGCATTGATGGTCGTTGTTGTGGCTCGCGACTTTCGAGCAGGCGGTGATTGTTCTAAGACGAGAATCACCGTTCGCGCTCGAAACAGCCTGGGAAATCGGCTGTGATTCGGAGATGAAGTCGCCGCGTTCAACCTCCATTCGTCCGAGGACCAACCCTCTCATACTAACAGGCCAATCTCATATAGGAGTACATGGTGTCAATTAGAGTCATCATGAACCAACATCATTCGATTGATCACTGCGGTGAAATAAGATCTTGCCTCACCCCAACCACGTATCAACCATCATCTCAGGTCCCGATTCGGTGCTAGACCGCAAACACCATGGGAATGGGGCATAGTATTACATCGGTGTTGCTGACAGACCACACCTCCATGTCGACGTATTTTCCAGAAATTCATTACGATTGCGAACCTATTGGGCAACACAACATACGTGACACGGAAACCAGACTCTCCACCTATTACCTCACCCATTACTTCTTGCTTTTCCCCGCGCCTGGCTTCTTAGTCGTTCCAGGTCCAGATTTGGTCTTCTTTTTTGATGCTTCAGCGGGTTCGGCGAGTGCATGCCCTGTTTCTTTAATATGCGCGAACAGCTTGGTACGTGAGGCGAACTGTTCCAGACAGACGTTGCAAACCTGTCGTGGGCAGAAATGATGACATCCCTCGTATTAGCATCCCAACGAACCGAGAATCGCGGCGCGCCAAGAAGAATCCCGAAGGATCCTTTGACTGCTGGTTGTGACGTACCTCTTCCGCTTGAACACTACTCTGTTCCGTTTCTTTCGCCTTTTTAGCGGCCTCCCGGGCTCTCCGTTTCTCTCTCTTCGACAACTCTGGTGCCGGACTTGCCCCGTCATTACCAACAGCGCCAGGCGTCGACGTTGTTGCAACACCTTCACTGTGAGGATCTTCCTGTAAAGCTGTCACCGCAGGTGTCCCAGCATTACGGTAAGCGAACATCTCGGAGATGAAATACAAGAATGGCTCACCTGTACTGGCCCCATCATGCTCGCCATCCTCACCCGGACCTTCCCCGACGGGCACTTGGTCTTGGCTTATGTAGTCATGTCGGACAACGGGCCTATCGACAACCGGTAGTGTATCATCACCCCTCTGGTCCTCGTCCTCTCTACGCGTAGCGGTGTGCAGTCCTCTGGCCTTCTTTCCCCGTTTCTTGCGTGGCGGTGGCGTCACGTCGAAGGTATCCGGATCACCCTCACTTTGATCAACCCCAACTGCCGGGCTCTTCTGGGCCTGACTTCTTGGTAGCCCATGATCGTCGGACGGTGGAGACGCCGGGACGGACTCGGCGGCTCCGATATCTTCGGCGGCGTCGTCCTCTACATCGCCATCATCAAGCCCAAGTTCTTGGTTCTCCTTCCTCATACGACGTTTCAACCTGCCATAATCGAAAGGCATCAGATCGTGTTGGTGCTGACACAGCGACAACAATACGCACAGCTCAACTTCTTTGATATGCTTCCGACTCTGCTCATGATTCGTCCACGCGCGCTCCGACTTGAATGATTTTTGACATACGACGCATTCGTACTCGGCATCCTCATCGTCGTCTCCGCGGTTTTGCAAAGCAGCGGGGTCGGCCCATTCGTCATCCTCGTCTAACCGCGCCGAGTCCGTCTGTTGCCACGCCTGCTCGACGAACCTGCCCAAGGGAACATTCAACGACCATGAAAGTGGAGCGAACAGGAAGGGTGAAACACGCTGTGAGACATCGCCCTAAACCAACTGTCGATAAATGAACTGGCACTCACTGCTCGGCCGCAGCAGCTCGTGAACTATTATTATTCTGGGCACGCTGCAATGCTTGGGCGCCGCTGCCGCTCCGCGCTTGCTGCTGCGCAGAAACCTGCCGCACGAGATGAGCCTGGTAGCGTGGATCCCGTTTACGTATGAATTTGACAAGAGCCTAGAGGGATAACCGTAGGTGCTTTAGTAGGCAATTCCAGGATAAGTTACGGGAGTGAGGACGGATAGAGAAATTCAAGACACGAAGAGTGGTCAATCGGCAGGAAGTGCGGGGCCGGTGGATAATGAAAATGGAAGAGGAGAGGTTTGATTGATTGGGGTGGGGAATTCATCAATACGTACGCGAACGGTGTCGTTATAATCTCGGCGAGCGTCATTTCGTGCCTTCTTATTCTCCCCTTCCATCCCTCTGAGAAGAAAATGACGATCGAAGGACCGAGGAATTACAGTTAATCGTTAGTTTGAGTTCGCAAGGATCATCATCGTGCATTAGCGTTGTACCAGGCGTTCGTACCATGGTAGGACCCGCTTTGAAACAATGGGACGCGAATGAATTGTTCAATAGAAATCAACCACTCACTTTCGCACTTGACGATTAGGTGCTTCACTAAGGTTCCATAATTCCTTCCATATGAAGTCCTTCGCAGTAGCAAATGACAGCCAGGCATTGTAAAAGTTGCGTACGGCCTCTTGGGCTCCGGAGTCCTCCTTGGGTCCCGCGTTGGTACCCCAAGTCCAGTGTGAGTATCCAAAACTAGGATATGTGATGGGAGTATCACTAAAGTTGTTCTCTTCCGCAACAATGCGGACGAAGAGGTTCCGATAGATTGTGAAGAAACCCTATAAATATCGTCATTGTGTACGTTTGTGGTTGGAAGATAAGCAAGAGGGTCCTTCGGGTCAGTATAATCCCGTGGTAGCGGTAAGAAAGGAAGGGGCGACTTGCATAGTCTGAGTCGTCCATGGCCTTCCAGATCGAGGCATCCATAAACCTTAGTAGATGTTTCGCTTGGAGGCCCGGATCGGTCGATTTCCTCTTGCTCGTCGGTGGGGGAGCGCCTTTCCGGATGTCCTCAAAGACGGCTTCTGCATCGGGTTCAGGCGCGAGGGAACTGCGGTGCGAGTCGTACCACGCTCGTTCCTACACCAGGAAATGAAGAACAGCAGGAGTCAGTCAATTGTGCATTGAGCTTAACGGGGGTTTCCGAAAGTACGGGTGGGGGTTTAAGGAATACCCCTGTTTGATGAAAACGAGTCGAGTGCGTTCTTTTGACGCACCTGTTCGTCGCTCAGAACCTGGTTGTCGTTGTCATCGTCCAATGGAGATAGATTGAGGTCCAATTCAATTAGGAAGAAGGGATAGAGTCAGCTCAAAAGAGGAGGAACTTCTAAAAGGCTAAACGGATAAAACCTCGCCAGGTTGACCGGCGACGGCAATTCACTGACCTCATACGCCTGCTGTAATGCGGCGAATTTCTGCGTCGCGGCCTCCACGTCGTTTGGGTTCTATACAACAGGCGAAAGGGGAGGAGAGGGAGTGCGGGTGAATATCTAGGGTCGGAAGTTTCGCGCATAATAGTGACGGTGGGGACTTGCCCGTGTTGTACCTTATCCGGGTGATGGACCAAAGCAAGCCTTCGAAATGATTTCTGATCAGAGGATCTGCGTGAGCGTGGACTGTGGTACGGTGCGCCGACATGGGACCTCACCAACCCGAATCTCGTCCTGGGTAGCATCCTCGGAGACCTCGAGAAGGGTATAGTAATCTACCACTCCATCGGAAGCCTGGGTATCTCCATCCTGGGGTTGTCTCGATCCTTGCGCTCCCATTGTAGGCGGATGTTTCCAACTTGAGTTGGGTTCAGGTCGAGTCGACTCCTCGTCGCGCGGCACCACAGTGCGCGTAGAAAACCTAACAACAAACTCCACGTTTCCCAGGCGTGGCAATCGAACGAGTGGTTCAAACTAAAACCGCTAGCGACACACCACCCTCGACCAGGTCACTACATCGGAGGCCAGGAAATTTGGGGTCGACAACATGACGCATCTATTACCCCCCAACCTTTTAAAACTCTTTGCGCCCCGTCCGCCGTTACCGTATGTTCGTCCGCTCGGGCGCCCGCCAGACCACATCGCAGCAAAGAAATTATCGGGCGTCGCAGCTATTCTCGAGCAAATCCGAGAAGAAAACCAAGTGAATGCAATCGCTGCCGGCAAAGCGGAGGAGGAAGGAGAGGCGTCGGAGGAGCACTTTACGCTCGTGGAGGAGGTGAGAAGACAAATCCAACGAGAAGCTAAGAAGAAGAGGTTGGAGAATGAGTTTTCCACCGCCAAAGATAACTGTAAGTCACGGTTTGATTTTCCTCCTATATTCCTGTGAGGTTCGGCGTCGGTTTTGCGGGAATCCCCAACTCGTGAATTGTGAAACAGCCTCCAAATTCGGGTGAGCAAGCTATAGTTTTACTAACCTTATGTCCATGGCCATGGACGTCCCTCTTCCCTTTTCATATTAGATAAACCGAACGATGATTCGCAGGCTGTCGGTGATCCATACAAAACTCTGTTCATTTCCAAATTGGTGAGTAATGGCTTATCGCGAATTGGAATTGGAATGTGCTGACGAGTCTGGGTTTCACCTCAGTCGAAAAGTGTCACCGAGCTTGATGTGCGGCGAGAATTCGAAGTATTCGGGGCCATTGAACGGATAAGAATAGTCAAGGACAAGAAGGGGCGAAGTCGTGGCTACGCGTTCATCGTGTACGAGCGAGAGAAGGACATGAAAAACGCGTACAAGGAAGCGGACGGCTTGAACATCCTTGGAAAGCGAGTGTTGGTGGATGTTGAGCGTGGACGAACCGTTCGCGGATGGAAACCGCGACGACTGGGTGGCGGGTTGGGAGGACGACCAAAACCAGTCGCAGAGGCACCGCAGACTTTCGGAAGCCGGGGAGGGTTCGGAGGCGGTGGTGGATTCAGGGGAGGACGGGGTGGCTTCCGTGGAGGTGGTGGATTTGGAGACCGGAATGGATTTGGAGGGGGTGGCTTCCGTGGTGGGTCGCGAGGTGGATTCGGCGGTCGGGGCGGTTTCAATGATCGCGGTAAGGATGTTGAGAAGCGCTGAGCGCTCCTGAAGGTGGCTGACGGTGATGTTGTGTCTTTAGGCGGATTCGGTGGCGGTGATCGATACGGTGACAGAGGAGGTGGGTTCAACGACCGTGGCGGATATGGTGGAGGATATGGAGGAGACCGAGGTGGGTATGGAGGCGGCGGTGGTGGTGGCGGTGGCGGATTCGGAGGAGGACCAGGTGGGTTCAATAGTGGACCTGGAGGGTTCGGGGATCGAGGAGGTGGATTTCGAGGCCGGTAAGTCGAGAAGCAGTCTCCTTTGTTGAGTTCGCGACTGAAATACTTGCTTTTGTGCTAGTGGCGGAGGAATCGGGTATCAGGGAGGAGGGTTCAACAGCTATCAGAATGGACCGCCTGAGGGGGGGCTTGGGTACGGAAATGGACCCATCAAGCGCGAGCGAGACGACTTTGGAGGGTACGGTGGTTCATCACCAAAGAGAATGCGTTACTAGGCATGTCTTGGTATTTTCCATTTATTTTTGAGACCTTACAGGTAGTGTATGCGGTGAGGGTAAGTGTGATCAAAGTTGAGGCGAGACGTGCTATACCTGATTTGGTATAGGGACCGAGTGCGACAGTGTTGCCATGGATTAGACCTTCTGTCTCGTCCTGGAATACAGCGAGCTCGCGATTACTTCGTTGAGTGTTACCACATGGTGGATAGCTCGGGGAGAGACGATGAGAGGGCGGGGGTTATGTAAGCGCGCAGCCGGCGGGAGGGCGGGAGGTGGCGAATCAAGAGAGTCGGTTTCCCTGAAAGGTTAATTTCGCGTGGCGGTTGGTTGACGACGGGGACGACGACGAGAATGAGATGGCCGAGGGGGGGATGTTACTAGTTGCAACGAGGATGGGTCGCGTGGCGTCCATGTGAGGTATAAGAGCAGACTGCGACGATCAGCATCGAAAGTGTTCTCTTCTTCTACCATGGGCTGGAATCCGAAAGGTGAGTCGCCATCGGACCGGCGCCTTGTTTTTCGTCCATCACACGGCGTTAACTCGGTGTCTCATCAACCCAAATACCTTATCCAATCATGCCCGCCCTCAACGCTCTTTTTGCCCATGGCCCTGCACTCCAAAGACCCCTCCAAGGACGAGCACATCGAACTAGATGCGCCTCCTTCCCCTCCCACCTCCGTATCCGTCGCCAGCCCTCGTCTAGTAAACAGACGTTCCAGAGCACCCACAAACATGTCCCCCTCCCCGACAAACCTCTCCTCCCCTACAACCACAACATCCACAGCGTCCGCAACCACAAACCAACTTGTTTCTTCTTCATCCACTAGCAAGCGCAAGCGCTCTCGCGTCACCCCAGAGCAGCTTACCTACCTCGAACGTGCATTTGCCATGGACAAGAGCCCAGGTGCCGCAAAACGCAAGGAAATCAGCGAGTATCTGGGAATGCAGGAGCGGCAGACGCAGGTATGTCCCCCCTCCCTGTTTTTTTCGTCCCCCTGCGCTCACACCATCTCGTCGGTTCGATAGATCTGGTAAGCAAAAACATTTAGGCACACCTTCGACGTCCCGCCTCGTGTGCTCACCTCGCTCTCAAACGCCACTCCGCAGGTATCAGAACAGGTCCGCTTGTCTTCTCTTCCTATCTCAATGCCCCCAACTCACCCCCTCGTCCTCTTAGGCGCGCAAAAGAGAAAATGCTCCAGTCCCGCAGAACCGGCGGAGCTAGAGGTTTCTCAACCGCCTCCCCCTTGACGCCCCCCGAACTGGGCCTGGCATCTGAAGCCGACCTCCAGAACATGATCCACGCCGGCGAACGTATGTCCTCTCTCCTCCGACGAGCCCTTTCAATGGCATAAACATCGCAGTTAATTCGATATTTGTCCTTCACAGCAATTACAATCATTCAGTGCTCGGACCTGACAATTGGGACATGGCATCGAATTGCAGCGACGACTGGCGCCAATGA
This sequence comes from Tulasnella sp. 403, assembly GCA_019632305.1. Lineage (NCBI taxonomy): Eukaryota > Fungi > Basidiomycota > Agaricomycetes > Cantharellales > Tulasnellaceae > Tulasnella > Tulasnella sp. 403. The sequence goes on from WSTW01000006.1 coordinate 18,034, forward strand.
TCTCATCGCCTATACCGCTGAACGCAGCCAGGTCCTCACCTGGTATGTTCACTCTCAAGGCTTCGGTTTCCGAATGGACGTCCCCTTCTCCACCATCCAAAGCGTCGACCTCTCCTTGACGGGCGTAAGCCCGGGCTCCGCTTTTGCCACCATCAGGCTCTCCCGGGCCCCCAACTTCTACATGGAGGCCGACACCGAACATGGACGAATCTGGAAAAGGTGTACAGACTGGACGGAAGGCATGCAGGCCAGCACAATGCTCTGTCATGAAGTCATGGGTTCTGCTGCTCAACTCTACAAGGCGCTCAGTCGATTCCCCGGAAACCGTTCCCCAGCCCCCAGCCCCCCTCCAGGAGCTGTCGTTCTCCGTGCCCCGCACGCCTATCAGGCCGGTCCCTACACCTCTCCTACGTACTCAGACCCACCCACTTCGTCCTCTCAGCCATCTCCGATGCATCCCCATTCCCCCATGGAACTCACCAATTCACCTCAAGCCATGTCAGCTACTCAATTCGGCTTTGCCCCGCAGCCCCATCGCGACTCACCTCCGTATCATGGTCGTCAGAGGTCCTACTCTGGTCCTGCCGCGTACCACAACGACGTAGTCGAGGTGGTTGGGAGCCCCACTGGCTACCCCGCTTCCCCATACAGTCCTTACCCAGCCGCCGAATCGCCTTCCCTGGAGTATACCCACCCACAAGCCTCCAACACCCCTACGGCTCAATACGCTGATCCTACTTATTCCGGATATCCGATGCAAACCATGACCACAACCTCAGTTGCATCTCCGACTGTACCCCATCACCAGCAGTCTGCATCCCTCTCCGAATTTACCGGCGTCCCGATCGCTCAAATCACCCGGCCTTTTTCCAGCCACGGGGTTCCACAACCTCAGCTTGGCACTCCGCCTCACACGGGCATGTACATCCCCCAGCCACAAGAGGCAACACATTCTGCCGAAATGATGTCGATGACCCCTGGCGCCATGGCTCCTGGGGCGATGGCTGTTGGAGCCATGCAAGGAACAGGCCTCGTTGGAAGCTACGGATCTTTTGGAGAAGGCGGCGGGGCCCTCCTGCATCGTGTCGGGGAACACCATACACCTCCACCCCCGCTCGCTCATCGTACGTCATCCAGCGAGCGCGGCAGTTTGAGTGGCGCCCTTGGAGACTATTCATCCAACCGTAGCCCCCATTCTGGTAGTGAATACCACCATTCATCGTGAATCTTGAGCCTCTTAATCTCAACCAACTCCCACCTGCTCATCCCCGCTCGTTTACCAAATCTGACCTTTACCGTATTGTCTTGCATCAATCAACCCCGATATGGCTTTGGATCCGTTAAACCTGCATTGTCCCTTCCTGTTCATGTGTTTTGTGACCCATTCTTTGTAGAAACTTCATTCGCTTTCATTCGCTGTCTCGTCCTTCCCCATCGGTTCCTGCGTTCGGCAAACGCTTTCTTCACTCCAAACCTCCACCCCTCTTTCCTGTCCCGCTGTTTCTCTGCAACTCGTCTTTGTTTCTGTCATTCTCCGTCAGCTGTTTTTGTTATCCCAAGGAGAAAAGGCAAAAAAGGAATCTATATCGCTATTCGACTCTTCTCTTTCTTTCCCACTACACATACAACAGGACATTCGCCTTTAATCCTCCATCTGTCCTCAAGTACATCGGCTGTCTTTTTTATCCCCCACCTCTCTTCCCACCTCCGTCCTCCCGTACCTTCTCATACGGCCACCTTCGTCGGATCCACCTCCTCTCAACCAAACTCAATTCTCTCTCCAGAGAACGTGTAGCTATTTATTCTCGGATTTCTCTTTGGTTTCCTCTCCTCAATTTCCGCGTTATTCGCCCCGATCTTGTACGATGGCGATAATGCACTTGTCGCTCGTCATCCACGATTGGGAAGCGGCACTCTTGTATGCAATCTATCCTCTCATCCGTTGTTTTTTACCCCTCGCAAAGGAACTCTGCTCTTCTCTCTTCGCATAACCTATCGTCGTTTGTAATTAGCTTCGAGCAATCCGTTACAGGGATCTATAACGTACATAGGAATCCAGTTGTTCTCATCATCATATCCCTCGTTCGGCTTGGTCGGGTGGACTTTTCCCGAACGGATGACGTTTGCCTGGTGATGAGATCTGAGACCTCCAGATCTCGGGATGCAGCGAACATGAACGCGGCTAAATTGCCCTCCCAATCAAGCTAAGCACGCACATGCGAGGAAGATCGAGTACGTACATACACACCCGCCGAGCTGTATGTCTCGTTTTGGACCTTCTCTAGACGTTCTCGACCCTGAGCAGACGCGATATGTGCGGGTGGATGCACCAGTCGAGTGCCCGCTATGTCGAGAAAGGAGAAGGCCGCCACCCGCCGAGTTATTCACCGACCACTTTGTCTCTGGCAAGAAAGGCAGAAGGTTCCGGATGAGACCAGACTGAATGATCCCTTTGGCTGTTGTGACCAGGAGCGACTGCGTGGGCTTGGATTGGCGAGATGATTGTTTCATAAGATCTCTTCTTCTGGAGCCTCCCTGTAACAGAATTCAGACGAAGAACAACGAAGTCAGTTCAACCATGACTCAGCTCACCTTTAGGGATGCGGTAGAGTGTAAATGGAAACAGGTGTTGATCCGCCAGCAGCGTCGTCCAGAACACTTGCCGACATTCGCCGGCTTCTTCATAGGGGAAAGCTACAGAATGAACGCTTCTCATTCCGTATGTTAGCGAGTTGTATAAGCCGTCTTTCAGCCGCGTCTCTCTTGGACATTGGGCGGTGAACTAACCCCCACGTTGAGGTGACTCCTGTAACCGCGCGAAGTGTGGCTTGACCAAGGAATGGTTAGTTCAACCTGAAGGTGGGGGTAAATTCTTTTTCCGGTCGTCTTGAGAGGTGCATCGTTTCTTATGCGGGGTGGATCCACGGACGTTGAGGCGCAGGATCACGCTTAGACTTGCAGACGGGTCGCCAAGCGGGGAACAAGAGTAGAATTCGATCCATTCAAGTGTCCCAGTGTATCAATATGCACAAAGGTGATTTTCCAGCTGCGGAAAGACCTGGGGGGCATCTATTGGGTAAAGCGACAGAGATATCGGCGTAACTCGAATGTCGAAAGGGGGAAGTATCCCAAGGTGCGCCAAAACTGTGCACAAAGAGAAGATCTACGTAAAGAAACCTTGAAACTATCCCTCCCCGCGCGGTGATGGATGCTGCCCGTTCCGAGGACGAAAATCTTCACATACGCAAAGACACTCCCCGGGGAGATAAGATTAAAATTTACCGAAGAAGGCTAGAAGCGAGGAATACCTAAAGGGCTAGTCGAGCCCGAGGGAGCTTCTCTGTTCACTTCGATCTAACCCTCCCCAAACTGACAGAGGTGGGCGGCATGTGGATAGCCAAGTCGGCCGATGGAGCGCTGTTTCCGAGATATACCCGGAAAACCATGAACGAAGTTAATCGACCGCATGCGTTGGGCGGTTCTTTGACCTTCGGACAGGGTGAAGCAACAGCAATACGACCTTCTGACTCTCTCATCCGCTCGGGCACCCACGGCGATCGGAGCATCGGAGGTGCCTGGAGCGGAGGACGGACGAACAGTGCCTGCTGTTGCTGTCCGTCCGCGCGGGCGAGGACGGTTACCAAGGAACGCTATTAAACAGACTCTCCGATGACGGAAGGCAGCACCGAAATGAAAACCCACTAGTAAGGTATAACTGTCCCTTCGTGATCGTCGGCTAAATGACGAGCGAGGGAGAGCTCGAAAGCGGCAACCCGGAATTGAAGCAAAAGGCAAAAAGGGAGAATCGTGCCTACCATGCCCAGCCTGTCGTCGTCATTACGCAGTCTTCCGCAAGGTTTAGGCTATGTCGAGTTGATCCGCAAGTCTATAGCGAAGATGCCGCGAAAGGTCAAGCGTAAGGACCTTCCGAGGGAACGATGGGAAAGGTCCGAGTCACAACAGCCTCTCTCAAACCATACGGTAGGAGAGGATCCAGCGTCATCAGGCACCAAGCGATTCCAAGAGCGGCAAAGGGCCAGGTATCAAGTGACAAAGCCAGGGCAGGGTGATCTGCTCTTCGAAACAAAAAATCAAACTCGAGGAATACCACTCGGTCGGTCGGGTCGAGTTCGTTGGAAATCAAACATCACCGTGACTAAACTGTGAGAGATGTTCGATGCGGACCCCAAACCCACTTTTCGCACAACCCCACCCGCTGAAGAATGGCCACACGAGCGAATACTCTGAGACAGCTGGCCAAGAATTGGCCAAAAGATCCCGTCCGGCCCAACCTTCAATTCGGCGAACTCTTGAACTACGTCGCGGAGAATTCGCCAGAAGGTGTCCCCGCCCGCGGAATCTCTGCGGTGAAAGCATTGCAGAGTAATCACCTTATGAAGAAGGTCAGTTAGCCCTACAGTGTGTTTTACTCCCCATTGCGGTAGCTGAATGTGAATGTCCAATAACAGTACCCTATCTCTCCCCGAACCACCAAACCAGCTTCCTTCCCTCATCACTACGACCGTCTGGTACTTGGTTACGAAAACGCTACAAAGGGCAAGACGCGCTCGTGGTTCCAAATCATCTTCGGTATATATAAATGAATGTTATTCATTTACTATGGGCATGCACACCGTCGTGATACTGTTACATCGTGGAGACCGATCAACGGTCGCCAAATATGTAACGCAAAAATACAAGGCCAAGGTAGGATGAAGGATGCGAAGAAAATACAGATGTCTAAAAGGAACGAATGCAAAGGGTGGTGTTTAGTGAGGTGTGAGTTGTAGTCGTGGACGGCCGAGGACCATCTGAGCTGGTCGAGGATATGTGATGGTGAGTACACCCTCATGAAGGTGAGCCTGGACATTTTGGAACTGGAAAGCAATCAGGGTCAATGTAAACTCCCGCCAGGACGACTGCATCCAACCCACCTTGACACCTTTGGGGAGTGGTAGTTGCCGGTGATACCTTCTCTCCTTCCGCTCACGCACGAGCTTACCATCCTCCACAATCTCAGCGACGTCCACATGTTCCCAAGCCACCGTAACCTTCTCAGCACCGAGTGTATTAGTGAAGGTCACGCGGATATCCTCTTTCTTCAATTCCGTGGGCATCTCGAACGTTGCACTGACGATCTCAGTTACTGGTAAATGCCCGTAATCCAGACTAGGTAAAGCAAATAAATCAAGTTAGCCTCCGATACCACACAATTCACAATCAAGCTCGATGGGCGTATAGGCCCAACACTCACTTAAAGGTGGCTCTCCAAGGCGTAACGGCCCGCGACTGAGACATATCCTCGGCTCGAGCTGCCGCCTCCGGCCGATGACGAGATTCCTTCGACCGATGAGAGAAAGAGGGTTTGGTCTGTTCGTCGGAGCTTTCCCCTTGGCTACCCTCCACACTTGCAAAAGGCGCTTGAGGGTACCGTAATCGGGGAACGATAGGGGAGATAATAGGTTCTGGGGTGGGTGCAGGTGGAGTGTGTCGGATGATACGACGCTTAGTCGTGGTGGTCACTGTCTTCTTAGTCCTTCGGACGGCATCATCCCAAGCCTTGTCGAAGCTTTCTCGGGAATCCTCTGAGCTCGCCCCATCTTGAGCATCGTACTGGCCAGGAACGGAGCCAGGTGTGCCGATAGACGGTTTACGGGTTGGTCGTTCCGGAGTGCTCTGTACGGACCCAGCCGGGGATGTGTTGGTGAAGACCTTATCGAAGAGAGCATCAAACTTTTCCCATTGGTATGGGTCCGAACGGTGGTCAGAGCCGTACGAATCGGAGCTCTGGGTAGAGGTTGATGCCTGGCGGAACAGATGTTGTGGTTTAGGAAATGCCATTACGATGACTTGATACGGTGGAAGAAGCAAAGGGTAATCAAGAACGATAGGGAAAAGGATTGCGAGGGTGACTGGAGTGGAGAGTGCGGGCCTGGGACTTGCGCAAGCAACGAGGATTTATAGGCTCTCAGATTACAGGCCACGTTCAGTGTGCAATGTGTGCAAAACGGGGAACATACGGCACGCAAATCGCATGTCGTCCCACGAAGCACAGCCAAGTGGATCGCGACCGCAGAAGAGAAAGCGAGACAAATGCAGTTTAAACGACAGAGTACCGAGCCTCGTGTTGAGGGTGCGGCCCGGGCGAGGCACAACGTTGAGGGGTAAAACTCTATTGCGCACGTGACGGATCAGCAAGTGCTACACGCAGCATGGCGTCTCCGCTCACAGGATAATCGTGTATTGATCCAGTGGCTAACCCATCAATTGCGAAATGTCGTCCGGCGGATATTTTGTTTGGTAGAATGTTAACAGCCTGAAAATATGGATGGATGAGACCCGGTCGAAGGGGCCAACGCATGAAAACTATGGATTAACCTACCGTTTGACGCTCTGAATATACTTCCGGCTGACCTCGTCGTTCAACACATGCGCAACTTGATCACTAGAGATTTTCTCCCGCGCGGAACGTTCATGAATTCTATCAAACAATCAGTTATCCGTCACCGGCTAGTCAGCAAGACGGAGACTTACCCCACCATGGTAACCCCAATCGGCCAAGCCGCATTTCCAATACTGAGGCGTAGGTAAGCGTCATTGGCGCGTTGGTATTGCCGTTTCTGCATGTAGTGCACAATTTCGGCTAGTTTGCTGAGAACGTCTGCTGGTAAAGTCTGGATCCGAGTGTTAGGATTACAACAATCCGAAAATCGCAGGACCCTCACCCTTTGCTTCAGGTTACGGAATAAAGGTTTTAAATATTCAGCAGATGCAACCTGGGTAGCAGCTGCGTGTTTCCCTTGTGTGGTACGTTTGACATGTTCTACGCGGGGTTAATCTCAACATCCTTGAAAAAAAGGGGAAGTGAACACACCTTCCCTTTGATCCATGGCTTCGGCCCATTCTTGCAACACATCCTTCAGGGCCCGGTAGACCAGAGGGTACAATTGTTTTGGGTCGGTCTGGATGAGGGAGAGATCCAGCACTTCTGTTGCTTTCCCTTCGCGCCCTTTGGGATCCCGGTCAGCTCGTTTGCCCTTGACATCTTTCTCGTTTCCGGAACCATCTGCCGCTGGACTAGCAGCTTTTGCACCGCTGAGTAGTCTCCTCTCGGCTTCCTTAGCGTCTAGGCCTTCTTCCATGCCAGCCATAAGACGTTTAAAGTCGTTGAGCCCGCCAGCTCCTTCCTTCGCCGTGTCATTCTCCTCGATCAGTTCCAGGGCGCGAAGACGCAAACGCCGGTCTTTGTCACTCTCGCCAAACAGCCTTATAGGCTGTCCTTTAGCTCGTAGTCGGCGGATAGCTTCTTCATTGGAGATGTTGAATGCGGATGGGTTAGAGGACGATGCTCCCTCTTCGACCGGTGGTGCGGCTGGTGAGATGGATCTGCTGTTTCGAGCCTCCGCAGCTTTCAGAGACTGTCTATATAATCAACATAGGAACGAACACCAAAAGATGGAGTACATACCTCTACAGCTTTCGATTTCGCCTTGGCCTCTGCTTCAATCCGTGCTTTTTCAGCCTCCGCTCGCTGCTTTCGTTCCTCCTCAGCTTTCAATTGCTCGATTTCACCCCGCCGCATGTACTTCTTGGGACGAGACGCCTCCGATTCAAGCGCCTTTCGCTTTCCGGCCAGTTCAGCCTTCAAAAAGTCCATGTCGTAGTGAGCTGTGGCGATCCAACTGTTGTGTGGTCAAAACTAGAACATTTCTTTGGTGACTGTCACAAACTCGGGGTCACCCCGACGTCACCCCGTACCCTATACCGGTAGCCTACGGCACAGAAGGTCGATGAGATGGCAAGTGACTCTGGCCGACGCAAACAGATACAAGGCAACAGGTAATAAAGAGACCGTAACACTTGAAAATATTTATTGAAGCCTTCGGTAGTAACGGTTGAGCAGACCATACCTATCTGCTTATCACGACATGGCGTCAGATGGCATGTTACACACGATATGAGCGAGCAGAATATATATTGCCGTGGGCATTCAGCACGGTTGCTGAGATTAAGCTGCTGTAAGTATCTATAAGGATGGTGACTGCTGTGCGGCGGCTCGTTCCTTTGCAAGCCTATCAACATATGTCTTGCTGACGATGTTGACTGCAAATGTGTCAGAAGTGAAGTTACTTATGAATAGGATGAAGGACTAACAGGCTTCCATATAGCGTTCCATGCACCGAGAAAGACACGTCTGCCATAAGCGCAAATGAAGCTAGTCAAAACTCATCAATGGGTAGTGTGCATATCATCCCCTACCTCTTCGGAGCTACTCAGGGAGCCTGAGGGTTTTGTGACGCACTTTTCGAAACAGTTTGTATGTATTTTCTAGGTGGTCCCCGGGGTCAATGCCATGGTTCATGGTGACAAGTTCCAGGAGACGTACAGATACCAGCTCCTGCGCATTTGCTACAGCAATTTCGCGTCTTATTTGCTCCTTGACAAGCTCTTTCTTCGCGGTAATATCTGGTTTGAGGTCATAAATCGACTTGCCCCGTGCAAGGAATGAAAGGGGGTACCAACCCGGGTCGGAGGCAGGGGATGAGCTGCTCTTAAGGAAGTCCATGTTGCCGCAATCCGTATGTCGGAAGTGGACTGCAAGGTGTGAGGTGAACGCTGGGTGAACGTTGTGTTTAAGGCGCCAAAATTTCGGGCACCCAACAAGAGGGCGCGGCCTTTGTCAAAAAGCCGCGTCACGTGTCGCCCGACCCTTCAACTTCTTCAACGTCGAGCTTCTGTATACAAGACGACCATCACAATTTACCCCACCATGACATCAAAGCAAGCTCTCCCTGAAAACTCCGCGTGGCCAACAATACCGGCTGGTGGTTCCACTTTAGTTTGCGATGAACCCCATCTCCTCCGCGTTGGTAGTGGTTCAAAGATGAAAGCCCTCGTCAAGTGGAGCATCCAATTTCTCTTGGTAAGCAACTCGGATATGAGGTGCACATCAATGAGTTAATAGAACTATGATAGGATAACCCCAGGCGTCCTCTGACGCTCCATACGCTTTCGCCTGCTGAATCGGCCTTTGTTGCATCAGGCATGTCGCGTTTGAAAAGCCGTCGGCGTTACCTTCACCTAACTCGAAAGTCCATTCCCCAGGACATAATAGGGATGTTGTAACGTCCAAAAATGTGTCTCTGACAGCCCGTCTTATCTCTATTGTTGAAATCATCAAGCGGGAGTATCCAAAAGCTCTTAGAGCACAAACCAAACAATCCGACCCTATTAAGGTTCTGGACATTGTCACACTTTACCAATATAACGAAGTCAAGTGTTTTGAGGACGTGGAATCCCAGGGCGGGACAGCAGCGGTGGAGCCTGTAAGCCGAGAAGAGGAGATCATGTCAGCGTTCAAGGGGAAAAAGCAGTACGTCGATACGCTTGTATCAAGCGGCGACCGAATTCATAGCACTGTTTAAAGCTTACCAGTAAAGCGGACTCCATACATGAGAATTACCCTCTGCGGGCGTCCATTACCTATGTACGAGGCCAAAGGTGCAACGTAGGTACTCTTCTCGCATTCTTGCGTGCACCAGCAGTTCTGAGACCCATTTAAGCCCTCAGGTATCAAATTCAAGACTAACGAAGATACAACGTGTCCGTGCCGCGAAACGGGCGGCGAAGAAACAAACCATGTCAACGACTCAAAGAGAAGACAACGAAGGAGATGTGGATGTTATGGATGAAGACCGTCCAGAAATTGAAGGAAAGAACAACGTTGGCACCGTGGTTTTGTGAACGTGTGAGCATAGACGATTGCTTTGGTTGGCTTGCGTCGTAGCGCACGACTGCATTCATCGAATACATTCATGCATCTTGAAAGCAACGCTCCGGAAGGGTATACTATCCTCGTCTGTATATGGTAACCTACCCTTTTCGTTAGCTTATCGGAGTACTTTGCAGTGTGAACACCTTACTCTTTGGGCCCCAACACGGCGAGACCCCGTACGTGCGTGTCCTTCCCATTTTGGTGGTTGGCTGCTATGACGACCTGAAGTACGTACACGAATAATGGTTTCCTTCCGGAGGGGTCAATGGTACCTGGGTAGAAAGGCGACCTCTAGGGAAGAACCTACATGCGAGTAGATTCTTCGCTGCCGTCAGCATCCGTACCAACATCGAATTGAATCCACCCCCTGGGCTGTTCCATTCCGATGGTCTTGATATCCTGTAGGTCATGTAGACCCGTGCCCGCTCGGATCAGTAGCTTCGTTGGGGTGTAAGAGTCGTCCGCATCAAAGTTAAGGAAGACAGCAAGTCTCTGACTCCATTACAAGATTAGAGCGTCGTCTACAGCATGTCATCGTGCTTACTTGGACCGGCATCCTTTTCTGAAACTGTATTGTTATGTAGTGTGGCTGGGGGCCATCACTCCTAAGTTTATGCAGTGGTCAGTACGTAACTCACAACTAATGCTATAAACTTACTGCCAGTAAGTGTTAGGATCCCCGTCACGAAGACAAGAAACATTGAAACCATATTTGCAGGACGAAACCGTCCAGGTAGCGAGGTTTCCAATGTCAGGAAGTGAAGTTTTCAAGATCTGTGGGCCTTGGTCACTGTCAGCCCCCAGTGATTCTAATCTCAGCAACCGCACCTTGACTGAAGATGTTTGTGACGTTGACCATTTTGTGCGTACTGGGTGGTGGTGCTCCGGTGCGAACCCGCCGACACGGTGTTTGAACTCCGATCCAACCGTGCCCCCTCGTCGCGTCCTCGTCGCGTCCACAAACATGTCTCAGTCTCAGTCTCAATCTCAACGCCCTATGCACGCTTCTCAGTCGAGCCTTATTTCTGCTCCGCTACTACTAGCTGCTTCAAAAAATGGTCCGGGATCGCGTGTCGTATTCTCGCAAGCCTTTCGCCCCGCCCCGCCCTCTAGCCCCGCCATTCCTACTACGCCGACTGCAAATCAAAACCAGATTGCCACCGCGCTGAGACTTTTACTCACGAAAACAGAGTCCACTCTTATGGATTTCTCCGGGAAAGTTGTGAACCTCGTGGATCAGGTCAAACATGCGGAAAAGGAGATATCCGAAGTTGGTCAATTAAATAAAGAGCATATCGCGGAGACCAAGCGTGATTTACAAAGCTATGGTATTCCCCTATTTTCTCAAACGTCAACATTCTGATTGTCTTGTATCTACCAGTCAGCAAGTCTCACAGTCGGTTGCACGACTCCATCTCAGCTGGAAACGCTACGACAGAAAAGATTCTTGAAGAAGTGGCTAATATGTCTTCGTCACTAGAAGACCACAGGCGCCGCTTCGATGTGGTAGAATCAAAACTGGATCGTTGCACTGAGGACGTCAATAAGGTGATCCGCGTTGCATCTCCCGCACCTCAGGTCCATCCAAGATTTTCGGTTTTAGATCATTCACGAACTGGTGGACAAGGTCATGGGGGTTACGAAGAAACTCGAAGCGAACGAAATACTTTTGGAGGATCTACGATCCCTCGTGCGCAGAGTCCCTGACGACATCGTGACTGCCACACGCGAAGAGCTCGCTGGCCTCCTTGAATCCTTTGCTACAACTGTCCAATCGAAGGGGGATTTGATGTCGCAAGTAACTCATGTCCAACTTTCTAACCCTCATGCGGCAACCACAGATCTCGACGTAACTATACCGGCGCAAGTCCGATTCTCAAGTAATAGTGTAGCGGCAGAGCCCATGCTGCTGGAGAGACCTCGGCCTTGCTCCGAAGCACGGTCTGGGCCTTCTTCTTTCACTTTAGGATCAAGTCCAGCCCCAGCTCCATCTCGCTGGGCCCCGTATGCAGCGAAAAAACGTCCCAGCCAATGCCATACGTTCAAGGAGAACCAAGCATCTGGCCCATCCGTTGGTGGGGTGACGGGCTGGCAACCACGCAACAAAAGTCCTTTCTCTGAGTGTGACAATACGCAACCCAAATCGGTACAACCCGGGCCATTGAAAATCTTACCAAAAACAAAGTCAAAGGTATCTCGCACATGCTTCCCGATGAGGATCACTTGACCTTCGGTTTTAGACCCACAGAACCTTTGACCTGGACGACCAAGACTCCTCTGGAAGTGACCTTGAGTGGTTGTGACGAGACTCCAGTTGTTCCTGTACAGTACAAGTAAAAAAAATGACGTAGAGTATGTGATAGGGCCGCAACGTCTATCATAAGGGTGGAAGTGGTGTTCGGCAAGAAGGGCAGATACTCTTAACCCGCATCCACGTTTCGAGACAAGCGGTGTGCATGATATGTGAACATGGAGTAAAGGCGTAATGTCGTCGGATGCCAACGTTGAGTAACAAGGATGCGCCACTGCCAACACTACTTGATTGAGTGTGGCCAGGTTCGAACTTCTCTCCGCTGGGTTGCGTGCTTCCTTCAGGTCGAACGATGATCGGTTCCATGCAAATAGCGCAGTCTCCTAAGTTTTGTTCGGGAGCTTCGGTATCCGCGATGAGGTTGGGGTGATAGTCATACACGTCCGGCATTGTGACCCACTGCAACGCGACGCGCTTACTTTGATGAGCGAATGACGAAAACACGAACCACTTACCCCCTTGGGTATGAAGAAGCTCGCGCCTAGATATTCTTGACCTATCAAAATAAGGACTTGCAGCGCGATCCATGCGACGACCAGGTATGAGGTTGCTGAACAGAGCAGTCAGCGTGGAAGTTCGGCGTAGGTCGGCATCCTCGCTCACAACTGGTATCAATCAGAAGAATGTTATCCGGGCATGCAAACGCATCTGCAAAAGGTGTTAGGGAGTATCACAAGCCAAACAATGGACTAGCCTACATAGTAATAACAGGGCTCTGAGAACACTGGTTCCAACGGTGTATCTTTTACTTAGTGCCTTCCTGGTGCCCCGATTGACATTCCGAGCAATTTGAGGTAACCAAAACGAATGGAAGACGGTGATTGAGCCCAAGATGAAAGACGTTGAAATGGTGAACTGCAGCAGAAATATGAACAAAAAGAGGAGGAAAACCCCTATAACACAATGCGTGTGACGTCAGCAAATACTATGAGAGTGAGGGACTGATTTACAGAATTTGGCATCCGGGTCGGTGACGGCATTGAGGATCCTGCGAAGACGTAGAAGTGGTGAAGGTGGGGGCGGGGGTGGGGGGACAACGGCATCGGGTGGAGAATTCGTACTCGCTGGGGGATTTGGCGTTGGTTGTGTAGGGACTGGTCGGGCAGCAAGAGCGGTGGCATCTTCCGGCGCTTGTATACGGTGAATGAGGGAAGTAAACCTCTGGAAATAGCATTAGTATACCACGTAATCGATAATAAACGATGACATACCACTTCGAACATCATGGCCAAGATGCAGGCCAAAAATCCGGGGGCGATCATAGACATGGAAGCTCTGTTCTTCGTCAGGACACCGAACATAACGTGCTACGAGTGGGAAATGCCTAAGTTGAGATCACACGCGCTTGTCATAATACGTACGCTAGTGAAGGAGAATCCATCCATGACAGCTTGGAACACGAATGACCAGCGGGAAACCGCTGAAATTCCTGCAGGTGTCCTCGTAGCCTCCATTTCTCGAACAAGTAGAAGTAGGAGTCCGAGGTAGAGAAGACTGGCCAATCCCGAGTCTAAAAACGGTGAGACAGCGCCCATCAAACGAACGGCGGACAGTAAACGTACATGTGGTCACTTTATGCCAGAAGTGGTCGACTCTAGACAAGGAGATTTGAACACCATGAACATTTGAACGACGGTGCATCTGACCTTAACCCTTCCATCTGCTTGAGCTCGACAACGGCGGCGCAGTTTGTGCTAATTAACACGCCTTTCAATTGTGCAGGTGGTCTAGCCACCGTAGATATTCCGGTTGGTCGACTGAGCTCTTGTTCTAACTCTTTCATGTGAAGCGCGTTGATCGGGCTGGGTAGAACTTCTCCATAGAAGAAAAACTCGCATAAAGTGTCCGTATTTTCTGTATAACGGTAAAGAATTGAATGCAAGTGTGCAATCGAATTGCGTACCGTCCGACGAGTCGTCATCTCCCATACCAAGGTCAACTTTCCGTTGCAACTCCTTGACCTTCTTCTTGAGATGTGCCTCTATGACGTACCGAGAAGCATTCCTCCAGCTTTCCGGAACCATGGGAGGGATGTCACGTACATCCGCATCATATCTAGAGGAGAAGCTAGTTAGAAAGGGTCCGCATGAGGAAAAGCATGAGATGGACCCATGTGGCGTAGCAAGAGCATAAAATGCCCCTTCCTGCGGGAAACGTAAACCCTCAAACTGGAACTTCATTAAGCCATTCTTGTGTTCAAGATCTAGATGTCCCTTTGGGGCGTGGTGGAGGATGAGAACCACCCTTCTTGACCAACGGTAAACAACTCACGGCCACCACTTGGATGAGCGGATTGTTTTCGCTGTCCATGTCGTTGATACGGAAGCCGGCCTTGTGTATCTCGGTCCAGTTCCAAGTAGAGGTTCTCTCCAATACCTCCGTCTCATTCATGCTCTTTACTAGTTCCTTTCCGAGGGATGCCCATCCAGGGGGTAATGTCGCAGCGTTGGACAAGTTATAGAAACCCGCAGCACCATTCCAGAAGCCAGTGAGGTTTCCCCAGAATGACTGGCGTGAAGGATCAATGACAACACGGGGAGGCAGCACGGCTTGCGCGAGTGGTGTCAATGAAGCGGGGGGCTTGACCTATATATTACGAGGTCAACGTCTGTTTCACGGTTTCAAAGTGTTGCGGACCTCTGTATAGTTCGACTGCGTACCATTCAGCCAAGCCGAATAATTCCCTTGTAAGTGTTGAGCAGCTGTCAAAACGTCGTCTAAAGCCGGGGTCGGTGTAAGTCCAGCCAAAGAAGGAGCGTGTGGACTGACAGAGCCTAGATTGCGCAAGGGGGTCGATATCGGATCGTGTCAACAGATACAGGATAAGACACATCATCAATATGGAAGAAAATGACGACCGGCCCTGCTGAACAGGCGGCGCGGCGTCCATCCTGGGCGTGAATGAGGTCGGGATTACAATTACGTCGAAGTGTTTACTTTTGTTTGCTGAAGTCCCAGCAGGTTCCCAGAATCGAACTGAAGAAGCCGCACCGCAAGTTCAACGTTGGGACCCCCTAGTCCACACCCACACCATTCTCTCATAACAACTTAACTACTGAGTCTCATCATCCACCGGTTATTCCAGCGTTCAGATGTCGCAGACAAAACCGATCATCATAGAAGACGATGAAGACGACATCGAATTTATGTTCTCTATTCCGGCCAAACGAAAAGAGCAAAAAGTACCTACAAGTGGGCAGAACCGTGTCGTAAAGTCCTCCCGTAATTCGTTTGTCAAAAACCCGGAGATGCTGCGACGCCCTATCGCGGGACCATCCCGTCCGACGCGCTCCGCCACATACCCGACTCCCGAACCTACTCCAGGACCATCTAGTCGCCCAAACAGTTCGATATTGCTGGAACAGTCCAAAAGAAAACGTGTAAGCCCCAAAACTAACCACCGCAAAAGGCCGCGACATGAGGGCATTGTGAGGTTTTGTTTAAAGCTCGATGTCGACTTCTTACTAACCCTTATCGCCTATAATAAGATCACGATTGACGTTGATAGTGACGTTGAAGCTGATACCGATGAAATTCAGTGCCTTGTTTCACCACCAAAGTTACAGGCCCAACCTACCGCGTCACGCCCGGTCAATGAGGAGCGTTACAAAAATCCCCAACCAAGGGATTCACCTCTCGATCCAAAAAGTGACGAGGAGTGGGATTTTTATCACGCCGGATTCGTCTGGCCACCGGTTTCCCTTACGGTAGAGGAGGATATGCCTCTTCCGCAACCGCAGTTCAAGGAAATCGATTTCGTGGCTCTTCAACTCAGCAAGTTGGTCTTACCTTCGGACGTGAGTTACCCTCGTCACTGTGGCGGATGCTTTCCCATTCTAATGCATATACTAATACAGGAGATACAAGATTGTGTAAGAATATATCCCCTGCCGCATGGAGCTTCTCCACGGGAGCGAAGACTATGGTCCGTCCACGCCCAGACGCGTTACGCCTCAACCTCCCAAGCTCGTCAACAGAAGCTTTTGCATGATAGTGAACGGCTAGCTTTGAAAACCTCGTTCCGTCGCAGCTCGGGTGGTGAGTATCTTTTAAGCCCGCAGTAACCAATTGTTCTCAACTGCATGATAGCCATCATGTCGATTTCACAAAGTGGAAAGAATGTTGCAATCGCCAGTGCAGCCATTGGAGGGATGAGCGGACGTACGCAGCCTTCAATCTTCACTGCCTGTGGTTGGACTTAATGACTATTCATAGCGTGGGACGCGGATCTCCGAGCGTGCAACGTTCC
Source organism: Tulasnella sp. 403 (assembly GCA_019632305.1). Classification (NCBI taxonomy): domain Eukaryota; kingdom Fungi; phylum Basidiomycota; class Agaricomycetes; order Cantharellales; family Tulasnellaceae; genus Tulasnella; species Tulasnella sp. 403. The sequence continues at coordinate 34,369 of WSTW01000006.1, forward strand.
TGGCGCTCTCATTCTTTGGAACCAAGACCGCCGTACGTGATGTTATCGTCAAATGGCGGCCTCGAGCCTGACCAATTTATAGCCTCGGAGATTAGCATACCGCAGCAGCTTTTCGACCTAGATATCGATACAGCTGGCGAGTCAGCGTGCCACTTTCGTGACGATCAAGAAATCACTTTTCGTACGTCCTTTCCCCCGTGGCTGTTGACACGACATTTATCCGTCTCATGTATAGGACTTCAAGATGATTGGGTTACCCAGTTGATAAGGGTGTACTACACCGTTATCGATGTCAAGTTTGATCCATTGCAGTAAGCAGCAACAAAGCAAGCGTTGTGGCACCGAGGTTGTTTGACGAGCGCCTATCGCCAAGATCCCATCGGTTTGTCTCGTGTTCGCAGGACTATACCCTTCAGTCGTGGCAGATAGGCGAGAAAGATAAAACTGCAAGATCTCCCCTCGATGGCCCCAGTTCCGTTTCTTTACCTTATTGATCTCGGATCCACTCTGACCAGTTCATACAGGATTCAAGTATCCTGCCGCACCAACAATGTTAGAATACAAACCAGGAACATCAATCTTGTCAGTAGGATGTACGGATGGGTGAGTAATGGAACGCCGCACGTTGAAGCATGCCAACGATCAGAATACAGAGCTACTTACCTCCATACTCCGGGACTTGATCACTTCTCCGAGTGGGGGGTGCAAAAGCTTCGTCTTCCAGGACCAAGGAATCTTTCTGTGAACAGTTTGGCATGGGGCCCTCAACACACAGGAGTATCAGATCTACTCGTCGTGGGGGGTGGACCACCTCCACAATTGGATGCATCTTCCAGCTCTACACGCCAAGGGATCGTTAGGTCGTACAGACTCCGGCCTGAGAAGGCCGAGGCATGGTTTGACTTCGTCACGGGAAAGACTTCACGCTTATGTTGCCATTCTCTGGCCATGGATCCCTTGGGTCAGTTACCTGTCATCCTTACCTTGACCGACGCTAATCTTTAACAGGTCAAAGATTGGCAATAGTCTCCAACGGCGCCTTAGACCGATGCGGGTTTGACTACATTGTCGAGTACTTCGACATGCGCACGCCGCCGAAAGCCGTCTTTTGGCAGGACTTACCACCTTTCAGAGACGAAGGGGAGGTATTGTCGTCGTCCTTCAGCCCTGACGGGATATATTTCGCCTGCGCAAGGGATGACAATCGTGCGCATATCTGGGATTCGAGATTCATGAAACACAACGCCGAACCTCTTATGACACTTGCCCATGGTGACCCGCCGGTGGGCAGTGCGCACGAAAGATATGGGATTGCAACGATGACGTGGAACACCGTGGACGGGTCGTCGTCGCTCCCATACCTTGTGACTGGCGGAGATGATGGTGAATGATTCCGCTATTCGATGGTTGCGTCTTTGACTGAATAGCGACTTGGCCTTTTAGGCAAGATAATTCGGTGGGACATGCGTAACGGGAAGTCGCGTGTTTTAGCAGAATTGGAGACCACAGTCGGTCATTTCACTCTCGGGGATCCTTATAAAGGCGAAATGCCACTGATCGCGTATGTACATTGGCCGCGTGCATCTAAGCCTGAGCGCCTGTTGCTAATTTTATTATTTCCAGAGGCGACTGCGACGCCAAACTATATGTATACGACCATGCTTCCCAGTTGGAACGACAATTACGTTGATGATCTATACCCCGCACTGTCATATTGGTTACTTTGCACATTGCTAGCTGCATTTTCCGTTCCTACTTTCGTTTACATAATCAATCGATTCATTGATTTGGAAGCCATCAAGACATGAGTGGGACTGACTTTGAGCCTTCGAAGTTGGGGACGAAACAGCAGTGAGTCTTGTTTTGTGAGAAAGGGGCGATCTTGCACGGCTATGTGTATGTCTGATGGACCTGAGCAGTTGGGATGATGTTTATAGTAGGGAACTGGCTAACTTTGAGGACGATTCCGATGATGAAGGGGAAGTATGGTATGTCACTTCCATCCATTATCACCGAGTGTGGAGGACCGAAAAACATATTTATAGGTTCGGCTTGGAGTCAGTCGAAAAAATGGTGCGGTTCCTCTCGTCCTCGATCGCGCAATCCCGAAGATGACTAGGGATCTTGCAACAATATAACAGGTGGATTGGGCCACTAAAACCGTCCCTGCCGACTCCAAGCCATATATACTCGATATCGGTTCAGGGAACGGTACTCTCAGCCTAGCACTCGTATCCGATGGCGGCTACGATCCATCCCATATTTTGGGTATTGACTACTCCGCCGATTCTGTACGCCTCGCGCGAGCTGTTGCAGCACACCGTTCTGTTGAAGGAGTGCGGTTCGAAGCTAGTGACTTCTTAGCGGAGGATCTGCCTGTTATAGAGGGTATGGAGGTGAATAGCGAAGGAATTGGAATGTGGGACTTATTGTACGTCGAGGATATCCCCTTCGTTGGTCCCTTGCTGACGATATTTCTTAGGTTGGATAAGGGAACCTTCGATGCCATCGCACTGGCACCCCCAGGAGATGCCGGGACACCCCCTTTAGACGCTTACCCTGGACGGGTCAGCCGCTTGCTGAAGCCAGGAGGTTACTTTCTCATAACATGTAAAGTACTATCCATTTTTTGAATCTTTCATCAGACTAATTGACCATTCCACCCTAGCATGTAATTTTACAGAAGATGAATTGCGACAACATTTTGAAAGCGGCGGGGCGGGCCTAGAATACCAGTATGCCTTGCCTTGCACGTTGACACCGACTGGAGTCGCTGATGACGTCTTGATAGCTCACGGATCCAACATAGAACTTTCACTTTTGGTGGAAAGACGGGAAACTCCTGTTCGTCTGTTGCATTTAAGAAAATATAGATATCACAGCACAATTAGCTCGTATTTTTGTTGAAAGCCAGATCCCAAATAGACTTACCATGACACAGGCCCGGAGATATGGTCGTGCGTAATGGGGGAAGGGCCTAGTCAATCAGATCGTCCATGTCTCGACCAGCTCTCAGAGTCTCAGAGGCTATCTTGACACCCCATCTGATCAAATCCTGAATACTTTCGGATGGTGCTAGACCTTCCACTCGCTCAGTGTTGAGGAAATGAAGGATGCCTTGCATGACGACTTTTTGCTTGATAGGCTTGACGAAAATGACCTCGACGATTTCACGATCGCGGGAGAGCGTAGCGATCTCCTTGTTCGACTGAGTCGCGTAATCCAGGATGGGAGATGCCGATTGTGAGCTGACGAAAAGCTGGGCGAAGAACGTTTTCAGGAAGCTCGTCGTTTGGGGTTTGAGGACGGTGAATCTCAGTGCCTGTAAAAGCATTTTGTTTGGGTATCGTCAGGAGAGACGTACGGAAATACGAGAAAACACACCTTGAGAATCTCGAGGGTCATTACCCCCTTTGCCACCCACCACGCATATGCCCTCGCCAAATTGCGTATCCTGACCTTGGATACGGACTTCTCTTCGCTGCTCCGACGGTCGTCGTCTTCATCAGCTCTACTGCTCACGACCTCCCCGAACTCTCGGAAGAGGTCCCAAAGACAATACTGGAGGGACAACCATACGTTCCGTCGCAAGCCCGTATCAGCCAAACGCTGTGCTACCAGCGTGTAGTATGGGTTGTAGCTTTGTTCCTGCGTATAAGGCGCAATGCGGTTAGTCGGCGGTGGAAGACACAGCGGGGAGTGTGGCAAATACGTGCTCAAGTCCCGAAAAGTATTCCTCACTCACATTTCCCAAGCAGTGCAGAAGTACGCGGATGATTTCGGGTCGTTGTTGGTCTCCTAATTTCAGTTGCACAAGTCTGTCGCAGGCGTCAATGAAATCCTGAGGGAGGATCAAGCGAAATGAGTGACTCTGGACCGTCGTATCGAGATGCCCTGACCTCGCTGCTCAAGAGGGTAACAAAAATGCTCCGTCGAACTTCCGTGTTCATGCCTTGTTTCTTGGCAAGCTTGTACAACGCTGCAGAATGATCGGAAGCTAAGATGGCTCCGTCTGTTGTGGTGCCTTGTTGCTCCACGTCGCGTTCTGCAGCAGCTTCCACAAGCGGGTCCCCACTCCAAGCAGAGCCAACGAGCCACCACTTTCCCCTATCCTTGGCAGAATGCAGATCTTTCAGTGATACATTCAATGGCTCGTTTGCGCGTACTGTAGACCGCTTCTCAGTTGAGTAGCTACATCAAGAATGCCCGGAGGGACCCACCAGTTCGACCCTTGGACAATGATTTGATGAACTTTTTCATTTTATCGACTGTGTCCGCCGCAACGTGTATGTTCTGTTGGCCCACCCGTCGTTTGTCCATGGTTTTGTTGTTTTTCAGATTGGTAAGCGTCTCGATCATGAAGCGCGTGCGTGAGTTGAGAGTAGAGTAATCCTGATCGGCTGTCTTCGCTTGAACGAGTTGAACAATATCTTTCAGTGCCGTAGGGTCATCTTGCCTTAGTTGAGGACCTATGCCTAAAGATAGTTGCATGAGAAACGTGTAGATAGTAACAGCCGTGCAACCACCTACTTTTCAGGAGCTTGAGGAACAATTCGACATGGAATTCCTCAAACTTGCTGGATAGGAACGAGCGAATGATGTCGTATATCAGGACACACGAAACGACCTGGAATGTGTACAGCTCTGCGAGGAGTACGAGGAGATTGGATGCTTCTTTCCCAGCTGCAGCATCAGTTGACGGTTCTGTCCCTGGTTCCTCGGTTTCATCCCCAATAGAAGAGTCGGCAGTCGCTGCTGCGTAAAACCTCTCGTAGGTATCGACAAGGGTTTGAACGAAATATGCCGCTAGGTGTCCGAGAGGCTAAGTCGGGATCGGGGAATGCATGGGACTAGATTACTCACCGAACTCGACGCCAATGACGCGGTGCAAGGATGCAACAAGCGCACCGTGTAGGATGACAAAACTGTCAAGCAACGACGAGTGGTTGGATATACTCGTGATAATGAGGTCGGTGATACAGGCCGTCACATCTGATACGGCCATGTTAACCTCATTGAAAATATTCAAGAGAAGAATCCAATCGACCGACCATTTCGAATGTTTTCACGATACAAGTTTTCGATGTCGCCGAGGATGAGTCCTATGTTCTGATCCGATAACCTGAAACGGAGGGATAAATTAGCAACGCGATAGCAGTGAGAGAGGTCAAGGTTGCTCACTTGTTCAAAAGACCTTTCAGCTGCCGAGAAAGCTTGAGTTGAGCTTCAGATTTTACCACCTCTTTCACAGAGGAAGGGTTAGTATCGGCTGTCCTCCCTCGGAGGGCCGGGGGCACATAACGGTCTGAGGAGTTTGGTTAACCACATCTTGTCATTCATGGTGTGCGAGCACATCTCACCCGCAGGCTCCGTGGGCTCGAGTAGTAAGGAAACAGGCGATTCGGCTTCTTCGCTGTCACCATCTGGTGGATCGTCACTGAACCCGGCGAAGCTCTCATCGTCACTTCCGTCTTCAATGGAAGACTCGCGTGGGCCATCATCGCCATCCTCGCTTGTAAGCTCGTCGTCGTCGCTTTGCTCACTAGAAGTCTATTGAACATGATCAACTATGGGAGAGGGAGAAAGGTTTGTAGGGGACGTACGCACGTTTCGTTCAGGTCGTGCTCTAGCGCTCCTTGCGTCGCCAACGATCCGATCAAGGTCGTCAAGGAGGTCTAAAACACCAGCGGAGCCATCTTTGGTCAAAAATGGTAAAGGGATAGATACAAAGGACTCACCGTCTAAACCATCCTCATCAGAAGCCGACCGCCGCTTGCCAACTTTCGCCTCAAGCCAAGCAATCTCCTTATCCTCATCTCGTTCTTCCTTGCTTAGTCGTATGTTCTCAGTCAGAGATGGTTTGGCGTGACCCAATCTCTCTGAAAGACGCTGAAGGGCTGTGGGAGGCTTGACAGTCGATTCCGTCTTCGAAGGCGTCTTCTTGCTCTTAGCAGGTAATTGCTGCACTTCATCCGCAAATGACACTCTGCGTTCACGCTTGACCGACTTGCCATCTCGCGTTGGACCTAATCTCGCTTTCTTGGCGATGGGTTGGTCGTTCTCCGGTTCGGCGGCAGGACGCTTGCGACTCTTTGGTTGAAACTGTGAAGGCTGGTTGACGCTCGCTTTGGCTGCCTTATGCGGATGTCGGGCTAGCTTTCGTGCCTCTTTCTTCGATAGCCGACGAGGCCGATTAGATGGGTTGAAAGGCCGATGAACACCTACGAGTCGGATCGATCAGGGAACTGGAGGTTTCAAGATGGAAACGGACGCTTACTTGCTTTGAGACCAAGCTCATCTCGAAGAGTCTTGGGTAGTTGGGTAGTCTGAGACTTTGGAGGCATCGTTAATCATATGGGAAGGTGTGCCGCTCGAGGACTTCCAGGTAATTTTTCCAGGCAGTCCTGAGTAGAACGTGGGACCTCGTGTTGCCCGGGCACGTGACGGACGGCCCCACTCAGGAAGAGGAAGCGCTTGGGCCTTTGGGAAGGCGCATTCGGTGGATAGATGAATAGGAAGTGCAGTATAGACGAAGAAAAGGAGCAAGCGGAAGTCAGATACTAATACAATGAGACCTTTGCCGGGTCGGAAGTCACCGTCGTAACCGTTAAAAAGGATGCAAAAGATTGACTCGAGCCAGACTCGAACTGACGACCGCCTGTGGAACAAGTTTGCTTGTTAGACAGAAGTGATAACCAACTACACCATCGAGTCACGGTGTTCGATTGTCCTAACCTGAAGTTCACCATCAGCAACTCACGTGTATGTTGTCATGCAGATAGTCCCGTTCGTCTAGACAAGGGCACTACATATATTATGGACCTTTTCGAGGTTGAGACGAACTCGCAAGAACAAGGATGATACCTTGTTGGAGTGTACACCAGTTTGTCCCGCAGTGCCTCCACCTCCGCGCCACAAGATATCAGCGACCATGTCTACTTTTCCCCTATGCCTTGGATGCTTAGGCTCCATAACCCCTGCTTCGGCTCGTGAAGCATACAAAACTCAATGCTGCACACGGTTGATCTGCCAAAGGTGTACTTCTGCCAACCCGAGGCTGAAATCGTATAACCCTTGCTTGTCCTGCCTTGGAGGGGTCGGAGTGGTTGCTTCTGCGCATGAAAGTAATCGAAAAACACTGAAGGTTGGAAACGTCGAAGCAGACGATGTCTTTGTGGTTGGTGATTCCGACGACGAAGACGAAGGGGGCGGTCAAAGATCGGAAGCCGGGCAACGTCATGACGCGGCTCCGGCATCACCACTTCAGCCCGACATTAACTATTCAACGGTGGAATCAAGGACAGGAACTGACCTTCCGCCACCATATTCGAGCCGAGAGGCTGTTTCCGGTGGTAAAGAGCCCGAGGTGCCATCGATTTCTCACTCTGGGCCTTTGGAATACTGGATCAAACCTGGGGATACGCTGATTGGCATCGCCTTGAAACACGGCATAGATGTGTGTCCAAGTCTTTTTCTGCCGTTGTCCATAATTAACCAGAATGACAGGGACGATTGCTATGCAAACTCAACAACTTACCGCCATCCACACTATCCGTCACACCGCATCTACTTCACACTCGGACCACGCTAACATTCCCTCCAACTTCACGAAGAGCGCCGTCCCCTCCTCCAAGCAATGTCCAGGAACGGCGGGAGAAAGAAAAGGCTACGAGGAGGTTCCAGTCCGTCACTAAGGAAGTTGATGATACCGTCGCGCGCACTTACGTCTCTTTGGCCGAAGGGGAGCAAGACCATAACAAGGAAGATACAAAAGTACGACCTGATAGTAGTTTGGAGGGGCGGGCTATAGACCAATATATGGACGACGAACAGTGGGAAGTCGAGCAACGTCGACTGGGAGTGAAGCCAGGTATTCAGGGGTTTCCGTTCTTTGAATGCCGGGCGGGTTCTTCGTCGAAGTCGCTGTGGGGATTTTTAGGACGATTAGGGTAGCACGCGCAAAACGTGTAGAATTGATACATTCAGACCAGAGCCGCGGAGGATCCGTGTGCTCCAATCCGCGTTCGTGTGTTACCGTAGGCGGGTTTCACGTGACAGTCCGGGTACAACATAAGAGCGAGTTCCACCGGTTCCGTTTCCCCTGTCGCATTCCACCTCATCCTTTCCCTCCCTCCTTCAATCCTCCCAATGGCTTCCACAAAGACCTTCACTCGAGAGGAAGTTGCAAAGGTAGCTTATCATCGTAGTACTGTTCTCATTCTGGGTGTTGACGACGTGTTTGCTTCTCCCACCATCAGCATAACAAGCAGGGCGATCTGGTGAGCCTTTTTTCATATCGCTCTATATAAACCTGAGTTAACCATTGTATCTTCCAGTGGATTGTCATCGACGCCAAAGTCTATGACATTTCCAAGTTTTCCCGTCACCACCCTGGTGGTTTGTCCGTCCTCTTGGATGAGGAAGTCGGTATGTAAATGCCTCTTTGTGGCAGCAACCCATCTCTAAAGCCTCAATAGCTGGTAAGGATGCGACGCAAGTCTTCTTTTCCCTCCATCGGCAGGAAGTGTTGCAAAAGCCCGGTTACGCCAAGCTTCAGATCGGTGTCCTCGAAGGCGAAAAGTCAATCATTAAAGCACCTCAACCGGGTTCCATTTCCAAGATTCCCTATGCAGAGCCTACGTGGCTGACTCCGGGTTTCCACTCCCCGTACTTTAAGGAGGTGAGTACTCATGACCTTGGTTCGCCCGCTACTCGTCTGATGCGTGGCCTTCGTTCAGAGCCACAAGAGACTAGTCACCGCTCTCCGCAAATTCGTGGATGAGGTAGTTTGTAAGTATCTGTAACGACGTCCGAGCCAGTGTCCCACCTGATGCATCAATGCGTTTAGATCCCGACGGCCAGGCTCGCGAGGCCGATGGCAAGAGGGTCTCCCAGAGCGTCGTCGATGCGTTGGCCGAAAAGAACGTTCTGGCCATGCGTCTTGGACCCGGGAAACACTTGAAAGGCAGGGTGCTCTTTGACGGAGCTGTTCAACCCGAGGAGGCAAGTTTTTGCTCTGAACCTGGATTAACTTTACTCACCCTAGGATATCTCTTCAGTACGACTATTTCCATGAGATGATCATTAACCAGGAGCTGTCCCGCATTGGTGTCAGAGGTTACGGTGACGGTCTCCTCTCTGGCATGGTGCGTTCCGCTGGCACATCCACAGGAGACTTTGGCTGACACTTCCGTCAGGTCATTGGTCTCCCCCCTGTGCTCAACTTCGGCTCAGAGGAACTGAAGGCGAGAATCGTTCCGGACATATTTGCTGGCAAGAAGGTGAGCATCTCCATCGCACCACCTGAACCAATTTAACACAAGAATGTAGTTTATTTCTCTGGCCATCAGCGAAGCTTTCGCGGGAAGTGACGTCAGCGGAATCAGAACTACTGCTAAGCTGACCGAGGATGGTGAGCCAACAGATGCGTAGCAGTCAGCGTTCGTATTCAGCCTCTCCCTTCAGGCAAACACTGGATCATCAACGGTACCAAGAAATGGATTACTAGTGAGTTTCCAAGCATATCCTGCGTGGACTTGATCTCAAAGCCATTGATTTTAGATGGACACGTAAGTGAACGACTGTCTTGACCGTGACTAGGTAACAAATACCGAGATCGCCACGTAGTTTTCCGACTACTTCACCGTTGGGTGCCGCACTGATGCAAGCTTCCACACTGTCCTCCCAGCTCTCGACTCATGTTGCTCTTCTAGGGAGGCTTTACCGTCATCTTGGTGGAGCGGGGCGAGGGTGTAGAGACCTCCCCTATTAAGACCTCATACTCTCCTGCGGCAGGAACTGGTCAGTATTCCTGGAAGGCATCGTTTAGCTGTCGCTAAAACCAGGTTGTCAGCCTTTGTGACCTTCGACAATGTCAAAGTGCCGGTTGGGAATACGCTTGGACCAGTCGACGGAGGACTGATCGTTATGCTCGCCAACTTCAACCACGAACGTAAGCTCTCCGAAGCCACTCTTGTGGATCAATCGATTCACCTTCCACGATAGGCTGGGTCATGTGCTGCTGCTCTGCTCGTGCTCAACGGTTGGTCGTCGAGGAGTGCCTCAAATGGGTCAACCAGCGCATAGTGTTCGGCAAGCCCCTCGTGTCTCAAGCTGTTGTCCGGTCCAAGTGAGTGATTTGAATCTGGTGGTGTTTGACTTGTCTTTGATTCCCTTCAAACCAGGCTGGCCGATATGATATCGCGCGTCGAATCTGCACAGAATTGGCTTGAGCATATCACATACCAGATGAATCATATGGTGCGTAGAAGTGACGTGGGGAATCTTGCCCAAGTTTATCCTTTGTTCGTAGAACTACAAGCAACAATCGGCTCATCTGGCTGGGTGGGTAGTCAGTATAACCTATCTGTTCGCTGCTGCTAATCTTACTCCCGATAGCCAAATCGGTTTCTTGAAGAAGTACTGCACTTCCACGGCGCAAGAGACGGCCCGTGATGCCGTCCAAATCTTTGGTGGGCGTGGCATCACCAAGACAGGGATGGGTCGTTTCATTGAACACGTGAGTCCGGATGTCCTGCTTTTTGGTCACCATTGATCAACTTCTTCTTTGGTAGTATCATACCACGGTTACTTTCGATTCGCTTCTTGGAGGAGGTACGTACTCTGTGCTTTGTGGTCGAATTGTCGCATTCTAAGCTGTTCTCTTCAGCTGAGGATGTACTTGGAGATCTCGGTGTTCGACAGGCCATGCGCAAGATGCCCAAGGATGCTCGGCTCTAGTTGCACTGGCATGGACATATTTGTAATCGTTAGCTGTATTCCTGTCTCTATAATATTCATTGCCGGATTGGTTACCTGAGGCACGTGAAAGTGATCCGGACGCGGCGTACCTTTTACCCCGCTCCGGCCGTTATTTCAACCCAAACCGCTGTCTCCCTTCTCCCTCCGTACTCCTCTCCCCCTAGCAAGAATGTCTGCAACGAAACAGCTGAGAACTATTACCAGAGACGAGGTAGCAAAGGTCAGCCCAGGATACAGCGATTTGTAATAACTTTGACTGAACTCTGGTGGGCGAAGCACAATCGACCTGGAGACCTGGTAAGTTAAGGCTCTCAACGCTTATTCACATTATCCTTACCTGCACGCACTCCAGTGGGTTATAATCGATGCGAAAGTCTACGATCTATCGCGCTTTTCATCGTTGCATCCCGGTGGTCTCGCTGTTTTGCTCGACGAAGAAGTGGCAGGTCAAGATGCCACGGAGGTTTTCTACCAGCTTCACCGACATGAGATCCTCCAGAAGCCAGGATACGCTCGTCTACAGATTGGGACCATTGATGGCGAAAGCTCTATCATAAAGCCACGGGCAGCCGGTGCACCTAGCAAGATCCCCTATGCTGAGCCGTCCTGGCTCACGGCCGGATTCAAAAGTCCCTACTACAAAGAGGTACGCAGAAATGCCAAACGAAAAATAAACTCGTCTGACATGTCTTCTGCACTAGAGCCATCGAAATCTCCAACAGGCCATGCGGAAGTTTGTCGATGAGATTGTGTTCCCTGACGCCCAAGCTCGGGAGTTGGATGGGAAACGGATTTCTCAGAGCGTTGTCGACGCCATGGCAGAGATGAATATCAATGCTATGCGCTTGGGCCCTGGGAAGCATTTGAAAGGGCTGAAGCTCATGGGAGGAATCGTACAACCCGAAGAGGTACGGTCTATTATTTGACGTTTGAACGTTTGTTTCTCAGGCTGATTGCATACCCCAATGTATTGGAAGTTTGATTATTTCCATGAGGTGAGTACTGAGTATTTCGTTGGGGAGGGAGGTTTGGACTCACTCGATCTTGCTCCGATGTCTCATAGCTTGTTGTCTCGGAAGAGTTGGTTCGCGTCAAGTCCCGCGGCTATATTGATGGCATGTTAGGCGGAATGGTTATTGGCCTACCACCCGTCCTGAATTTCGGGAGTGAAAAGCTCAAGCAGCAGGTCATCCCCGAAGTCTTTTCTGGGAAGAAATTCATTTCTCTGGCTATCAGCGAGGCGTTTGCTGGTTCCGATGTTGCTGGTCTCAAGTGAGTTTTGAAATACTCATCTCGAGGATGAGAGCACCTTTTACCAGGCTTGTTGTGTGCTAGGTGCTCGGCGAAGAAAACTGAAGACGGCAAACACTTTATCATCAACGGGACTAAAAAGTGGGTCTTCACCTTCGTTCATTCCAAGTCGTCACACATCTCAACCTGTTGCATCAAGGTGGATCACGAACGCCACGTTCTCGGACTACTTCACCGTTGGGTGCGCAACCGATGTGCGTGATGTGCGAGATATTCTCGACTCTTCACAGCTGATCATTGCTATTTCAGGGTGGATTGACTGTCTTACTCGTCCCCCGGGGTCCAGGGGTCGAAACGACGCCCATCAAGACCACATACTCAGCGTGCGCTGGTACTGGTGCGTGCTGCGTTCGAGACGAGTCATACCTCGCCTGATATCGCCTTATCGCAGCATACATCACCTTCGACGACGTCAAGGTTCCCGTTGAGAATGTTCTTGGCAAAGAAAATGGGGGACTACAGGTTATCCTATCGAATTTTAATCACGAACGTTGGGCCATGTGCTGCAGCTCCATAGGTAATCACCGGACCACGGTCGAGGAATGTTTTGCTTGGGCATCTCAGAGACAAGTCTTTGGAAAGCCTTTGATAGAACAAGCTGTCGTACGCGCCAAGTACGCATGCTCGTCTCATTTCCAAATGCCGACGACTTCTAATAGTCCCGAATCCTGCAGGTTGGCGAATATGGCTGCTCGGGTCGAGAGTGCCCAAAGCTGGTTAGAAAACATTACTCATCAGATGAACAACATGGTGCGTAGGACGTGCAGGACGCGCTTTTACATAAATGACTTACGGTGGATCCCCATTTTCTTGGGTGTACATCGGCCAGAGCTATAAGGAGCAGAGCATGAAGCTTGCCGGGTAGGTTCTCAATTTGATCGACCCTTCCCAAGGCATTGGGTCTTAGGACTTTTTTCTACAATTCTGCAGCCAAATAGCGCTTCTGAAGAGGTATTGCACAAGCACGGCGCAAGATACCGCCCGCGAAGCCGTCCAGCTGTTTGGAGGTACGTCAAGCCAACTCGGCAGAGGATTCTTGGCGCCCTTGGATTGACTTGTTATCTTGCTTTGCTTTTTCTGTCCCAAAGGTCGAGGCATAACCAAGACCGGGATGGGTCGCTTTATAGAGCATGTAAGTCATGTGGCGCGGCGCCTGGCCGGGCACCCTTCAATTCAATTGATGATTAACTCGTCGATTGTCGTAGTATCACGCCACTGTTCCGTTCGACGCTTTGCTGGGTGGAGGTAAGTGCCCCATCGATCCTTCCTTATGGCGTGTTCACCTGAGGTGGGGTCTTTGTCTTAGCGGAGGACGTGTTGGGCGATCTTGGTGTGCGTCAAGCCGTCCGCGGCATACCCAAGAACGCTCGGCTGTAAATTAGAAACGAGGATTACGGACGCCTTTTCTCCGCGTACTTGAATTGATCGACGACACCCCTGGTATTGTACACTATTTTAGCAATAGGCATTAGTTCCATCTATTCTTTTGGGTAGGTGGGACAATGCAACGTGTTGGCGTGTAATAGTAGACGTTGCAGACGGAAAAGAGGTGTTGAGGGCGTATGGATAGGCTGGATTGTTTACAACTCATCCCTCCTCGTCCGAATTTCTTCGCGCCTATACACAGCTTGCCGTTCAGCCGGTGACATCGCCTTCGGTCTCAACGTCCTCGTTCCGCTGGGATTGATAACCGATTTCCAACCGAACCAGGGTGCGATGACGTTTCTGGCGAATATTTCGCCGAACCCGAGCATGACGCCGTTGACGAAGGGGAGGAACATATTGATGGCGAGCGAAGATACGAGTGCGAATGCTCGAGTCTTCCATGGCAGACCAGCGTCCAGTATGCGAGGCGTCACGGACGGACGTTGTTGTCTTGCCACTGCCGCACCCCCAGCAGCTCCGGTAACTCCAGCCGTCGACGTCTTTTGTTTCTCTTCAGTCGGCCCTTCCTCCCCACTGTCGGGCACAGACGACGAAGGCATATTTTCGTTATTCGTCGTCGTCCTCGATGCTCCGTCTTCTCCCGTCAAGACATGCCCATCGTTCATCTGCGAAGGCAACGACGGGAACGACGACGCGACCGACGGTATATCCTCCCACTTGTCATGTTCATGATCCGACGCCGGTACGGACACCGAGAATGGCGGGGACGACGCCGGTTGCCCCTGCGGGGGCCGGTGGGGATCGTTCGGGAGGGGCTGTCGCCCGACGTCCTTGGACGTCGATGCCGCAGCGCGTTCCTCCTCCGCACGGATCGCCGCATACTTTTCGCGCGTCTCCTCCGCTTTCTTCCTCGCAGCGGCGTTCTGGGCTCGCCATTCGGCCACGCGAGCGTCGTACTCTTCACGCCATGACGCACTCTCCGCTTCGGAGACGGCGCCTTCCGCTGGGGGTGCTCCGGCTTCGAGCGAGGCTGCTGTTGTAGGTGCGGGAACGGGTGGGGTGGCTCCGGACGATACGGTCAGGTCCGATACCGATGAAGGCAGCGAGATTGGTTCAGAGAACGCTTCGGACAAACCAGCCTGCAGAACGAAAGCATGAGCATTGTAACTTGTAGCAATAACAAGATGGGCCTCACCTTAAGCACATTCGTGCCGCTCTCAGCGTCCGTCGACATTGGAATAACGAAGAGCCCACCAAACGTCGATTGAAGCGTAGCTTAGATTTCGGAACAAACCGTGAGAGGATGGCGCCAAAACAACCTTGCGAAGGGAGGACCGACAAACTCCGGTATGCTTTGCAGAGAATGTAAGCTTTCAAATTACACCACCCGGGTTATGCTATATACAGCAGCATCTGCAGCAAGACGACTGGGAGTTGGAACAACAGTTCACAAAAAAACGAGGGCGTAAAAAGGTCTTAGAAGGGGTATACGAGCCGTTAAAACACGCGAAGCACAAGAAAAGCGGACCTAGGCTTTTGCCAAGGGTTATTAAGAAATAAAGAGGCCTCTGACCGATTGCAAAAGAAGGAACAAAATGCTAATGCAAAGTGGATGCACATGAGTGCAGCGAGCGAAAGAAAGTTGGGATCCACAGTCGAGAGGTTGTAGGAGGTTTAGAACAAGGCAGCAGCGGCAACAGCCAAGAGGCCAACAACAACTTCCAGAGGACGAGCGACGAGGGTGGACGCGCCGTTGACAGACCCGGCACCAGCCAAACCAGCCTTGTCACCACTTCCACCGGTGGGCTTGGGCACGATAGGAGCCTTTGAGGTGTCGGTGTCTTGAGCGGCGTTGGCAATACCAGCGGCATTCAGAGAGGCGGTAGAGGAGGGCGACAGGGTCGAAGGAACACTAACAATAGAGAAGACGTTAGAATGTCAAATGCATGATGAAAGCTACAGTACTGACCCATTGCCAGCAGGGGGGACGGTTGAGGTTGGCGTGGCAGATGGAGTCTGGCTACTGGATGAGTTAGCGGCAGCGGCGGCAGGTTGGGCATTGCAGGCATCCTTGTTGGGGTTGCCTTGGATGGTTACCTGGAGAAGAAATTTCCGGTCGGCTTGGCAAAGTACAAAGGCGACAAAACAAACCAGTACTCACATCGTCACTGTACGAGTCGTTTCCAGCATTGTCCGAGACTTGGAAGAAGACCTCAGAACCGGGCTCCCCAGTGACATCCCACACGACAGAGTTGCCGTTAACATTAGTAAATTGAGCGCTGTGAAACGAACACGCGTCAGACCGTTGGGTGCGACACAAGCTGGCTCAACACGTACACAGGGGCATCGTTCTCGTCCGAGCAGCCAGTAAAGACGTAAACGGTGAAGGGAGAGTTGTTACCATCCCAGGTGATGGTCGCGTTCTCGCACTATGTACCGGTCAGTCCAAATCCCAACACGAAAAATGTGATCCAGGCCAACGCACTTGCACAAGACTGCCGGGAGTGTTGGCCTTGAGCGCAGAGACAGTTGCGACAGAGGAGAGTGCAATGAGGGTGGTGAAAAAGAGTGGAGAAGAAATCATTTTGATGGGTTTGCACGGTCGTTCAAGCAAGGGGAGGTCGGTTTGTTCTAGAGCAGATGATCACTCTGAGATTGTATGTGATGGATGGGAGAGCACGGATGCTTGGTTGTATGCGAGAACGGTGCAGTCAAAGGAGAGGAAGGCCAAACGAAGGGAGGACAGCAGACACTGATGAAGAGAAAACGGGAACGCAAGCGACGCTTCGTTAAGGCCGAGCCGGTTTAAACTCCGATCAACGGTTTCACTACGGCGAACAAACATCGCAACACAGGAACGAATGCGCGCCAAGCCCCTCCTTCTCCCCCTCCTCACCCAAACAAGTCACAGCTACAGGCGCGCCTTTGCTCTATAGTCTGCGAGCATCGTCCTCTTGCTTTGCCTGAAGCATCACCGTCAATAGCGCTGCCAAAAATAGGAATAGGAGATCACGGACCCGACATGTTCCACAGGGATGGGCGTGGCTTTTGGGTCCTTGTTGCCATCGTCTGCGCGTTGCTCCAGTGGAACGTAATCCCGCTTCGTCTCTCCCACGTATACCTGCGGGGGGCGGGGGCCAAGATTACTTTAGCGGGCGGAATGCATTTATTTGGCTTGCGCCTCGTTACCTGTCTTGGCCGCCATATTTTCACTCCCCCGGGTTGCAACATCATCTGTCATTTGAAAAGGGATCTGCCTTCGCTTTTCTTCGCTGCATATGCGCGGCAGCCACGTACCTGCCGCCAGTGGGCGAGCCATCCGGCAACCCGTGGCACAACGAATAGAACGGGGAAAACTAGAAGGGAAGTTTCCGTGAGTGATAGCGACAAACTCGACGTCACCTTCCTTACAGTCCATTGGAAATCCCATTGCACGGTATATCAGCCCGCTGGTAGAAAGTTGGCGTCAGTACAAGACATAATGTGGCGCAAGACGTTGCCCCGCACCTCCAGAAGTCAACCTATAGCACGCATTGTATTAATAATAGCGACGGAGCACTATCCAGAAGAAAGACTCACGTTGGGTGCTAGCTTTCTGGATATAAAGTACTCGTCTGCCATCGCTTCGTCGTGCAATCTCATCGCCGTCTCCAGGAGCTCGTCCTTCCCAGTCCTACAACCACAAATCGTTACCACTGCGAGGTTGAGCATTAATTGCTGAAAACGTACTCTTTGAATACCTCATCCGCAATCTTACGAATGATGAAGGATCTTGGGTCGGAAGTCTTGTAGACACTGGGGAATAGGTCAGACTCAAGCCAGACTACCCAACATTGCACACGCACCGATGACCAAAGCCAGAAAGTACCTTCTCTCGTCTCTTCACGCTTGCAAGGAAAGCTGGAACGTTCTCCGGGTGACCGATAGAGATCAACATTCTTATCACTGCTTCATTGGCTCCACCTTTAGCCTTTCGGTCAGTTTCACACTTCAGCCAAATTATCCGTGGCGACTGACCGTGTAGTGGCCCATACAAACTCGCAATACCCGCCGCAACGCAGCTATAAGGATCAACTAATGAAGACCCAGTTTGGAGGACGGTTGTACAACTGATAACAAAGATCAATAAGTGATATACCTCAAATCGGACTCGCTGGACGTACGAGGCGTTCAGTTCGTGGTCAGCATGTAGAATAAACAGGATATCAAGCGCTTTTGCGAGAGTTGGTGACGGTCTGTAATCTTGCTGGCCTAGATGGTCCATTTGATACAGGAAGCTGGCTGTGTAGGAAAGGCCAGTTGGAGGTGTGACGAAAGTTCGGCCTTGGCGCACCCGGTAAGCCATCCTGCGCGCGGGCCCGTCAGCACTTCCATCCCAAGGTAGACAGGCGATAGCACATACGCAGCAAAGGTTGTTGCCTTTCCAATGATTCTGTATATCTGCTTGTCCATGTTGGCTAAAGACGCGGGGTCTGACTTTGTGAAGAGGTTTTGTCCTCGCAATGACGGGTTCGCCTCCTCGTAGAAGCTTCCTAACGCAGAGAATGCCGAGGAAAGAATCGCCATCGGATGTGCGTCATACCTAAAAGGATAAAAAGTCAACGGAAACTATCTCTGGATAAACTCGAGCCACCCACCGGAAGGACTTGAATAGCCCTTCTGCATCAACATGCACCATACTGTGGTTCATCACCTCGCGTTCAAATATAGAAAAATTCGTTTTTGTAGGCAAGGATCCATAAATGAGTAGATAGGCGACTTCAAGGAACGAAGAATGCACGGCGAGTTGTTCGATGGGGTAGCCCCTATATCGCAAAACTGTTGGGGTGCAGTACCATTGAGTAAGATAACGACGGTCTTGGTGGAGGTTACTCACTCCCGGCTTCACCATCGATATATGTAACTTGAGACGTGATAACGGCAGTGTTCATGAACCCCTTACAAGGTATCGCGTCATCACAGGTCTCCACCGGTTGTCACGATGGAGAGCTCCTCACCTTATCCGCAACACGCAACCCTCTCTCTGTCTCATTTTCTTCTCTTTCATTGGGTTTTCTAGGTGCTTTAATCTTCTTGAACGCAGTTGCTTGAATGGTATTATCTTGGATTCTAACGTGGGCCGATTTTTGTCGGTCCATATCCAAATCACACCAGAACGAGACCCAAGTCACTCACGGAATAGTATATGTTTGACCTGGTCCGAGTAGCCCTGCTTAGCTGGAACATAAACACGCTGCGACGGCTCTGCCTACCTGTCCGGTTATCTATCACAGTGAGTTCATCACGAGCTTCATGTCCATACGCTGGCTTGCCCATCTTCAAATACTTACGACGGCAACAAGTGATAGGTGAGAGAGAAGCGACTGAGAGGGGAGTGTTATACAATAATGTGGGTTTGAAACTCGACCGCGGGGATGGTGTATATAACAGGTCGTCGGACCTTCGACGCGTCCCTAAAGGCGAAATTACGCGGAGTGATCGGAATGCACGTGAATCGGTCACTTTGGCACGTCCGGCATCATGCGGTACCCGTCGTCCGAAGTCTCCCGCTAAGCTCAATACCCGGACCGACCTCAAGTGATCCAGAAGACGCTACAACCGCCGATATTCAGCGGCTCGTAACACATTTCTCGGTTGGAACCGCGCTCTCAAGGATAGAATCCAATCAATTGGCCGAATTAAACAGCCCACCCCTTGGCATTACCAACGTGGCTACGACAAGGAGAGCGACTTGGACGCGATGATGACCTCTAAAAGCCCTGGTGCCACCTCCGGATCGCATATCGAGATGGGGAGGTTGGATTTAGTCGCGAGCTTCTCCACAAAGTCGACGTACTGGCGCGACATCGGCAATTAGTACTATATAGAGGTAGGCAGGTATTCGACCCACTAGTTTGTCAAGCGCTGCCTGCTTCATGGCCTCAGACTTGGTGGGGACCGTCTGTGTCCTGCCCCAGCTAGAAGTTGACAACGTCAGCATCATTACATCCGATATCTACTCCGCTTTGATGGGACGTACTCAACGAACTGAACCGATGAAAGGTCATCGCTCCAAAGGTAGTTGCGGAAGTTCGGGTCTGAAGGGTAAAAATTATACTTGCGAGCAGAGTCTACTGTGTTCTTTGCGATCTTGTCGTATAATGCGTGCATGAAGAGCGAGCATTGGCCTTGGAGACGTGCTGTGAAATCATTGAAACTTCAGTCAACATCGCAGAGAAAGTACCCAGCGCAACGACTCACGCTCAGTGTTGTAGAGCTTGGGGAAAGCGTGTCTGTAGCCAGGAGCGTTCAACAAAAAGCTCCCAAAGTGTTGCTTTGTTACCAAGAACCGTCGGCCGTTGCTGACATCCTCGATCACAGTGAAGAGGTCGCCAATCTGGGCACAAGGACATCCGCCATCAGCACACGCCATGTGCTATATAAATATGGTGGTAATGCGCACGATATCAAGCTTGTTTTTCTCGTCGTTGAACATTTGCTGAACGACCAACTGAGTGGCATCCAACACAGGAGTCTTGACAACAGCAGCTTCCGATTCATCGAGGATGGGGTCGTACCAACCCCCAGAGATCTGGTAGACACACCCTGAATCTCCAGCCCCGATGAATCGAAGCTATCGATGACCGTAAGCATTCGATACAAGGAATCTAGAGTAGGGGTGGCAAATACCTCTAGGTGCGTAGGCTCTTGTTCACCGAGAGGACGACCGTGCAAATCACGCGGATCAACTTCTTTAGCTTCAAGGGTGTAGGAGCGGCCATAAGGACACCGGGCTGGGAAGTATTGAGGTGAGCCCCACGCACCGTGCCAAACCAAGAAGCCTACTACGCACCTAGTTGGCTTTCCTCCACAAGATCCCATGAAGGAGTATCAGAACCAGCTCGAACCCGGCTGCAAGATAAGGACAGTGCAAGAGTCAAGAAAGCGAAGAAAAAGGCCATTAAAATATTGAATCAAAGTAAGTGAACGGTAGTATTAACAAAGAGATAAGATATAACACTGGGAGCGAACAATCCAGACGAGACCGAGCTTTATATACACTGACCGCCCCGCGATTACAGCAATATTATTTTGGAGAGGTTTGGTGCCGGATAGGTAAAACAGTTTCAACCCCTGGCGATCGGTTCGCGTGTAGTTTTCGACTGCAACAGGCTGTACACAGTCATTAATTGATGTGAAGAGCTGTGGATATCACTGCAAGGGTTGTTGTACGAGCTTGCGGTATTGACCAAAATGTCAAGTCGATCATTTGACGGACCAAATCGAAGGAACAAGGTTACAAATGGCGACTCGGGGCCATGATATAGCAACCTGATACCGTAATTGGTCATATACGTGTCTCATCTGCCCCCGACGAGTTGAAGGTCAGAACCGGGTGCATGTCGGGTGGTCGACAGAGGACGCACGAGTCGAAATTCACACCGTTGCTTCCATCATCGGCCAAATCTACCATCTCATAACCACGAGACATACCCAACTGACAGATCACCTATGATGTCATGCTCTGCCCTTGTTCGAACAGGACTATTGCACGAATTATAAACTATTGGTCGACACCCCCTCTCGTCCTCAAAGCACCTCCAGCCTCCCCCTCGCACCCAGCTCCGTTCTTGTCCTTGCGCACATCATGTCTCGGACACGCATCTGGCCAGACCTATACCGCGATGGTTGGCCCTTACCTACGCTCTAGTATCAACCGCCCATCTCAGATCCGTTCGGTGGTTTTACCAACGTACATAATGCAGGCGGATGCCGATGAATTTCACCAAGTTACGCCAAAAGGACGATCGTATCGACCTAGACCCGGGCAGGGTTATGCAGAAGCGACCCGCACACGAACGTTCGCACCAGAAAAGAGAAAGAACCGCGTCCGAGCAATATCGTTATCCTCAGACACGTCACTTGATGCCGGATTTCATCTCGATTTGGGATGGAGGCGTAATAACCCATGACTTGACCTCAAGCCGCGGCCGGTGGACACGTTCGCTCTGGGCAACTCATCGCAACACCGCCTGCGTTATTTATCTTTAGGCCATCACCCGTGGTTGCCTCGCGATACCGGGATATGGGGAACTGGTTTCTGCTCAGCGCGTATTTCTGGAAACAACGGCGAAGTCGCGGCTGACGACGTCTCTACGAGATGTGGTCCCCGAGCGACAACTGCAAAGGAGATCCTGTCACCGCCAGGTCAACGCTCACTCTGCCGCAGGGAATTCCTCCTTCTGTGTTTCCGGAGGTCTTCTTGCTCCTGCCGTTTCTCCAAGAACAGAAACCCATGACGCCATATATGGCGTATGTTCCACAAGTCAATTAGAACCGCTTCGGCGTAGAAACGATCTTCCAACCCTCTACCCAAATCCGACCTCACGGTAAGTTGCTGATCCTGTATGCAACCGCCACCATCACCACTATAGTAATGTCTTCAATCGCGGACGCCTTTCACAAAAACCGGCACACGTTCCCAAATTTCCACATAAATTCCGTTCCAAATGTCCAAAGGCCGTCTTTCGTGGCCAAACCGTCGAGTGGGGACGGACCCTGGCCGACCCACCGACCTTAACACAGCGAGCTGCACCCTACACGCACCCCGTCCTCCGCATTATTCAACGACACGAGGCATTGTGCTCTAACGCCCCATTTTGCCTCATTCTGCATATGGTGTTTCTATTCTCGCTTGTCCCGAAACGCCCACACAATGCCGACGGCAGCACAAAGCACTGCCTCACGCCGCAAGGAGCGCAATAATGGCAGCGCGTCGTGTCCCTCACCAAGACCGACCTTGCCATACAAGGGATACGCCGTCCTGGAAACCCTTAGCAGTGCAACGAGAATCCTGCCCTCATCACGGAAAAAGAACCTCGTTCCCAAACCCTCTGCTTGCACCCCGACCCTCAAGCGGGGCCCGGACACGCCATGGGACTTTCGAAGTCCAGTCAGGCTCCCCATCGAAGCCAGGCCTCGCGCATGTGTTGGGTCCACACAACGTACGTACAATGCAGTTTTTATCTCCCGAGAAGTGACTTCGACATCGAAAATGCCCTTAAGCGCCCACAACAATCAAAGGCTACAACATGCCCATCCAATGGTAATTAGGTTCTCAATGCCCGAACTTTGAACGAAGCACGTCATTCCCTCAAACCCTTGTGAACGTGTAGGTACGTATTCTGGGGTTGCTCTCGCTAAACCGTCCTACGACTCTTGCAGCGAAGCATCGATTCTAAGCGCCATCGGATATGATATGACAAATAGGTCAGGTGTATAGGACGATTACACAAGTGCCAAGCTGGCCGGCGGCCATATTTATGAACTGGGAAGTCAACTAAGTATTCGAATATTTGTTATGTGGAGCAAACGTTGGGGCTCGAAGAAACAGAAACCGAGATCGATCAGGAGATGAGTCAACTCTGAAGCAAGACGGGTCATGAAGAATGGGGAAGGAACGAGTGAACGAGGTGGGTAGGCCTGCAGGTGGGCGTACATGGGATGGGAAAATGAAGCAGGCTGGTACACAACCGATGATCCAATGTCTCAAAGAGATACCACAAAAAATGATGGGCCAAACATTATGAGGAAACAAAATATGCCACACTCTAGGAACCAAAGAAAAGAAACATAGCAAAATTACTTATGAACAACGTGGGTTAAGGATTAGAATGTCTGGAAAGGGGAAATGTCTCGACGATCTTCTTGTCCGAAATGCAACAAAGGGCTAAACATGGGATGGACAGCAGCAATGAACAAGAGACAGGCTGGTGGGGGAAGAAACAACGAGTGACAGCCAGGCCATCTCATGTAGTCAGCAAGCGCCATTCGGCATGAGGGCATATAAAAAGAAGTTTCTATAGGATAGCAGTTGTACGGCGTTGCAATGTCCGTACTGCATGGGGTATATTGTCCAGTTGTGCAGCATTTGCGCCGCAAGGATCGAGGAGTCAGCAGGTGGTTGCGAACCGCATGGACTTGCTGAGGAATTTTTGTGTACAGATGTACTGAAGATTTATTGCGTCGTGGTGTCTTGGTACCGCCCAAAGTCATCTGTCGACTCTGTGGGTGGTGGATGGACAATTAGTCTGTTGATGAGGAGTGTTGTAAGTAAAAGGCCAAGTGAAACGGCCAAGTTCGAGGCCAAGCAACCAAAGTCACTTACCGCATCCAAAGTCTACCGGGCAGGCACTTGTCCCGCACGATCTCCCACTCGCTATCCTCCGCTCCTTCCTCAGGCGGATCCAACGCAAGTAGTAATCCCGCCTTGCCCTCCCTCGTACCTTCTGCTTCCACGACCCACTCGGCGTTCCAACCCTCCCCAATCAGACCTCCATTGAAGCCAAAGAAGTCCGACATTGCGTCCTCTCCACCAGGCGCTAGGCGGCTTCGGTATGCCGCCAAGATCTCCGTCGAGTCTACCTTGCCAATCCACGCATGGCTCCTGACGCGCACATACCCTGATCTCGTCGCCGGGCTTCGCACACTCGATTTGAGTGGAATGAGCATTAGATCCGGTTCCTTCCGTTTCTTCTCGGGAGAAGCCGAAGGCGGGATGTTCAGGTAGAACCGAGGATTGGTGAAGGGAGGCAAGAGGTGGGAGTAGTACATCGGAGAGTGTAGCCGGAAGGCATTGAGCGCAGGAGGGTTGGGGGGGAAGTATGGAGTGAGAGATTGGCCATTGAAAATGAGCCAGCCTACGGTGGAGTCGTCCGAGTTGGAGCCTGCTGGAGGAACATAGCCAAGGTTGCACACGACATCCCCACTCTTGAGGTGGGACCAAATTCCCGCACTGACCATTTCACCCTCGCAAGCCAAGAGGACGGATGGGCCAAAGTTATCGCATGGAACAAAGACACGGTAGACGGGTGCGCGGGCCCGAGAAGCAGCGCATTCAAGGTCATGTGGGTTCAATGAGGGCTTGGGAGACGGTGTACGGAGAGTTCGGCGTCGTGGCAGAGAAGGTTCCGATGCCGAGGTTGACGATGACGATGGTAGAGAGCTGGTGCGTAGGTGAGGTGGTCTTGGCGGAGTAAACAATTCATCGTCGTTTTCCTTTTGTTCCTTGAGCGTATTAAGCGTAGCCGAGCGGGAGGGAGTCGTAAGGGAAACAGACATGATGCGAGACCGCCTACGGTACTGCTTCAAGGCGGTCGGGGTCCGTTCTGGAGGCGGTGGGGGAAGGAGGCGAGACGACCTGCGGGCGAGGGAAGAGACGAGAGAAGGAGAGCTGCCATCTCGGGGAACGGTGTGCGCAGCATAAGCGGGGTAGTTCCTTTGTCGAGAAGGAGTGACTTGGGGTGGGGAGGGACGAGGGGGCGGGGAACCGAAGAGTGCGCGAAAGACTCTGCGGCACCCAATCTTGCGTCGTGGTGGCGTCACAGCTGGAGGTGCGGGTCTTGGTGCAGTGAGTTCGGGTTCCGGGGAAGAAGAAAGAGGTTTTTCTTTGATAATAGGAGATGCGACATGTGGGTAGGAGAGAGGGGCTGGGAAGGTCAGTTCACGCAGATTAGGTTGTTCGGTGAAACCACCAAACCGCCATTGTGGATCGTCGAGCTCTGAAAGATACGACATTTGCGGCGCACGCTGCCGAAGGAGGAGAACAAAGCGTGAATGAACGCTTGTGAAACGCTGCAGACTGCCGGTAGCTTCGGTTGCAGGAAGGCCAGCAATGATATCGAGAGCATGCTGGGGGTAGATTTGCAACGGGATAGCCTGTGAAAGCACTGGTGCACGACGCGATTAGCACGGGAACGCGCAGGCCGATAATTAAAAAAAGCAACATACTGAGAGCTTCCAGATCGCGCAAGTCGACGCGAATGTCCTTGACAGACGGAGAACCCAGACGATATCCAGGGACGAAGCGGGATAGAATGGTATCCCTAGCTTGTTGCTCGTCGAGAATATCTCGTATCGCTTTGCTCGTGCAGGTCACAGCGTGAAAGTCGGCAAAGTCAAGGAATTGTAAGAGGGAGGTGAGAATCTTGGGTCGGAAACAGAGCGCGACCAGCCATGATTGATGGCCATCAAGGAGGTAGCCAGTGGATGCTCCTCGGCGGGCAGGACGTTTGTAAGATGAGACGGAAATGATCGAAAGGCCGTCCTGCGGGTGGGGCCAATCTGGGTTGCTGACGTAGGTATCGGGCATGGGAGGTCTTGGTGGACGTGCCCTGGGTGGGGAGGACGATAGGATGCCTTCTGGGGAAGAATCATCGATGGACAATGCTGGATTTCGAACCAGACCGTCGAGAGGAACAGGCTTTGACCGTTCAAGAGAGAGGGAAAGAGGCTTTGAGCCATTGGCAGTCGATGGCGGGGTGGGTTGGGGTTCGATGGAATCAATGGAGGTGGTTGAGGATGTGAGGGATGGAGTCCTCGAGTACTTGTCGTTGCTGGGTCGTGGCGATTGGGAGTCGACGACGGACGATGGCGAAGGCATTTTGGGATGGGGAACGGTTTTCTGCGCCGCGAGCATTGTGGAGAACGACTGCAGGCCGGCTGGGGGAGGGGGGAAGGGATGATGGAGGACCAAGGGCCGTCGACGCAGGAATTAAGAACTAACAACCTGTGGGAAAAATAGTGTATAATTGATAGGCACACAACGTGCGTACATAAACCACGCTTCACCGCACCCTTGGGCCGAAATTCTTCATTCATATGCCCAGACTAACGTTCCTGCCAATTAATGCTCGGCATCCAAGTACCCAACTCTCATCGCTTCATACCTGTCGAGAGGACAAAGCTTAGTTACGCCCTACCGAAGTTTCCTTTGAGCAAGAGTTGCTCGACAACCACTCGGCAGGAAAGGCGGCAGAAGGCGGCGGCTACGACGGGATACCGCAGGCCCAAAAGCGCTGCAATCGGACGAAAAGCTGAGCAGACTACGATGACCCTGCGTTCTGAGGGTTCGAATTTTGGGGAATGACATCACCAAATACAGGGCGAGAGGCCGCATGACTCACGTGCCTTGATTCACACGTTCTACGTTGTGATGGTAGGTAACGACAACGGCCGATGCTAATTCAGTACATCCTGAAATATGCGCCCGACGCTTCTCCCCCGTCGCACAAGTCAGGTTCTGGTGCCACTGCCCAAAGAAGAATGTATCAAAACGGTTGCCCGCCATCATCAACTCATCACCCCACCGACCCCCGCCAAGCCGGAATTGCCGAAAACGCTTTGGGCCTCGTGGCTGTCGCTCTGAGCGCATCCGCTTTGCCACATCGATCGCCGACTCGCAGGCCGTGCGCGTTACGTCCTCAAACGAGGCGTGGATGCAAAGGCCTGAGGGCAGAGTCAAACCCAGTTAAATTGACCAGTCACAAGGACGCCTCATTTCTGCAACACTTTTCACTTGCATCAAAACTTCTCGCCACTCCATGATGCATGACGCCTTCGCTTGGCCGGAGAATAGTCTGGAGCGGTACCCTTCGTAATCACGCTTTCAATCTCGATGCTTCCGCCCTCAAGCCACGTGTGTCTCCCCCGATACAGACACGTAACCTTGTGGGCCGACAGTCATGCAACGTTAACTCGTTCTTTCACTTCCCAATGTCCTCAGCTCACCAAACTAGCGACAAACTAGCGACAATACAAGGCTAGTATGTTTACCCCGCGCAGTATGTGGAACAGTGGGGTTCAATGTTCAATGTTGGTTGGTCACTGATCCGGGAACTGCTGACCGTCCAAATACCCTCCAAACCCGAGCTTGCCAAGCGATTGATGCCACAATTTTTGCATATGATGTTCTTCTGCCTTCTCAAGTGGTCAACCCCAGGTCACGTCTTTGAGGGCTAAATTTAGTCGGACCATCCCCGCCCCCTTTCCCTCGAGCGAGGTACATGTACCTCACCACAGCAAAGCCGAGCATGAACTAGCATTGACATGTGCATATTGTACCTGATACATCGCACGACCGATAAGGCTCCCAGATCGCAACAGGCCATCCCAGGGAAGCAACGACCTTATCTTTCAACGTCAACATCACCATCCTGACGTCTCCTTCGTCAATCCCTGCCAGTCCTCGTATCTTATCACTGACATTTCTCGGAGCGCTCGCGACTTTCGTCCGAGCTACCCGGTCTTAGCTCGGGCGTGCTGGTCGCGTCCCGGGGCTCCCGCACGGTTGTTGCCCTGGTCGGTCACACATACCGTATGGCGTATAATCCCCTTATAACTTACCTCCTAATAGTCTAGGCTAAAATCTCGCTCTACCACAGTCGCAATTAAGAAGTGGACCGTCGGGGCCCGTGAGTCGTCTGTGTGCGCTGCGGGAGCTGTTGCGCAGCGTGACTCTAAGGTCAAATACCTGTGGGTCCACATTACCGCCTCAACTCGGGATTGCTCAAATAAAACCCCGTTGTTCGAAGTCGATCCTTACTCTTCTATGCCGTCCACAGGTTTGTAAGTAGGCTCGGCATCCCGGCACTGGCCGTCCCTTCGGGATGTTTCCGCGATGTGAAGCCGATGGCGGCGTTCATCCCACCGTTCGTCATTAGGGAAGTGATTCTTTTGGACAAAATTCTTCACTATTTTGCCTGCCTGCATGTTGGGCGGACACCGGCAAGTTTTTGTCCTTTTAGGGACCGCTGCGGCACCCTTCTGGCCCGGCAACATCGACCACAGCAACCAAGACCCTGATATTGCTCTAGTAACCTTTCATCTTCTTTTTCCTGAAATGTGCTTATTGAATTGCTTTGTGATAACTGGTTCAGTGCGGATGCACACAACCCTTGCGGAGAAATGAAGTTGAGCTGGTACTCTTTGGCACCTCCCGGGCTAGCGCATAGGTCCCCGGGGTACTTCGTGGTTCCCTTAACACGGTATTCGTCAAGAAATAACTTGTCAAGAATGCATGAGCAGAAATGTCCCGCAGCTTGAAACCCCCTAAATCTGATGTCCTACTTGTTAGATGTCTCTTGATATATAGAATACCAGTTATAAATCACCACTATAAGGTCATCTTGTGTTTCAACTCACTGGCATCCTGGCTGTCGTAGCGGTCCTTCTCATCGATGACCAACCCGTCGTCCATCCCCTCGTTCGGCCCACATTGTCCGATACAAACCACCTCATTTTCGTATGCCACTGTCATGGTACGTTGCAATGTTCCATGTATCTTTGCAAACCTGCGTTGGTCATTTCCCGGCATGAGTAACGCAAGACCCGAACTCAACCCACGTGGAATCTCTACTACTCTTCATATCCGTGAATTCAACCCCCTGACAGGTCGACCGCTACTTACGTCTTAAAGGGAACGCATGTCGACAAGCAACATGGGATCCTTTTCCTCCTCCATCGTGCAGGAGAGACCGCCTTTGATGGGGAGCGATTCAACCGTTCATAAGAACACGATTCTCACCAGCCATGGTCGGCCACCGTGGTACGTCACGTCCAAAGCAAGCCTCGTCTTTTATTGAGATCTCACTTTACAGGTATGCCGAAGATGGGAAACCCCTGACAGATGCGTTCGTGATCGGGATAGCCGGTGGTAGCGCCAGCGGGAAGGTACGCTTGGACCAGATACACCTATTTCCCCAAACCCACTGACCAATTGACGCGCGATCCTCTCCCCAGACATTTGTTGCAGAACAGATCCTCAAACAGATGGAACATCTCCCCTCAGTCGTGATCATGTCTCAAGTCAGTAATCTGACCGAGCCATTTTGGTAACGATGTAACGATTTTATCTCCACTAGGATAGCTTTTACAACAGGCTCAGCCCTGAACAGAACAAACGCGCATTCGAGAATAAACACGACTTTGACCATCCGAATGCGTTGGACTTGAAGCTCTTTGCGTCGGTGAGTCCCCGACAACGCCTGTTCTAACTTGTTGCTTTTCTGGGTTGATAGTGCCTTGCAGATTTGAAAGCCTGCAAGCAGACCAATATACCCCGGTATTCGTTTGTACACCATCAACGGATGGACGATAGGTACGGTTCACTCTGCTTTGTTATTCGTAACTGATGGTCGGGACATTATAAGACAATATTTGTAAGCATTTCGCAACGAACAGCGATAGTTGGAGGTGTATTGAAAGACATTTAAGATATGGTGCGGCGATCATCATAGTTGAAGGTATTGTGGCTTTGCATGACCCCGATTTACGGGCTCTATACGATCTCAAGGTTAGTTAGGTGTTACCATGATCGATCGGCGACGCTGAAACTCCCGCACCAGGTTTTTGTGCAGTACGCTCACCTTCTCATCATTCCCTTCAAGATACGCTTTCCAATGTCCTTTTCGTAGGTGTGATAGCGACCTCATGCTTGCACGACGCATCAAGAGAGATACCACCGAACGTGGTAGAGACGTAGTAGGCATATTAGACCAGTGCGTACGTCCGTGCCTCGCACTCTCCTACAAAAAGACTTGACCTAGTATCTTTGTGTAGGTACCTACGATTCGTGAAACCATCATACGAAAACTTTGTCCTCCCTTCAAGTAAATATGCTGACATAGTGAGTTGATCATGAACCAGCTAGTTGCGTTAATTTGATTGTTCGGTAGATCGTCCCTGGGCACGATAACGCCGTAGCGATCGACCTCATCGTCACCCATATCAAGAAAAAGCTCAAAGAACGGTCGGTCAAGTTTCGCGAACGCATGGCGCGGTCGGAGACGATGATCGACAAGACTCTCGACCCAAACGGGCGCGACGTTTTTCAATATTGTGTCATTCTACCGGACACACCGCAGGTTAAGGTATGCTACCCCGCTTCCATTATCCGGAGGCTAGTTTGTACTGAATGCTATTTGAAAAAGGGGATATATACCATCTTGCGTAGCAACGAAACCCCTCGATCCGAGTTTATCTTCCAAGCGGACCGTCTCGCTACCTCGGTCATCGAGAAAGCGATGAACCTGTTGCCCTTCAAGCCCTTCTCAGTGGAAACTCCCGTCGGAGAAATCGCAGACGGCAAAGCTCTCGCACCGGAGTACGTCTGTGGGGTGTCTATCATCCGCTCGGGGGGTCCATTAGAGAAGGGCCTCAGACGCGTTATACGGGACGTTGCGCTCGGGTCACTTTTGATCCAGTCTGATCCCAAGTCTGGAGAACCATTGTTGCTCCATTCGTCACTTCCGATGTGCGTGAAGGAAAGGGAGAAGAGTCCCGATACGTGGGTCTTCTTGTTGGATGCGCAGGTGCGACATTCCAACCCCCTGATGAATTCGCGCTGACCTTGAGGGTGCAGATTGTGACCGGAGCTGCGGCATTTATGGTACCGTCGTTCACATCTCTTTAGTCTCGTGAAGATGGCTAATACGTCCTTGTAGGCTATTCGCGTTCTGCTCGATCACGGAATCCGAGAGGACCACATCGTGTTCGCGACCTTCCTCGTCGCACAAAACGGAGGCATACGGGCCGTACACCGCGCCTTCCCCGGTGTCAAATTCGTCATTGGTGCGGTGGACGGGACGCTGAGAGAAGAGCGCGTCGACGGAGGGCGATCTTACTGGCATTTGGAACCAGGAATGGGACACATTGGAGACCGCTACTTTTGATTCCGAAACCCACTGCTGTGTAATATAGATAGAGGAAATGATCAATTCGTGAGATAGCTTGCAATTCATCACTACACGACTTTCCCCGCAATGCACCAGGCAACATGGTAAGCGTCCTTTGACTTAATAAACTGGACGTCGCACGGTCCAATACCTCCACTCTTGTCCTCCGCATACCCCGTACGTCTAGTAATTCAAGCAAGACATGGGGCTGGTACGCCTTCGACAAGTTGGTGGATCACATTAGATATGCATACTCTTGGGAAGCACGGGATACTAACCTTGCTGGACAGGCTGTACCATCAGGTCATCTAGAGGCGTCATCGTTTATGGCTATATCCTTGTTGTCGGGCATGTCACACGTGAGGTGAAATGCATAAACACTCCATGCGACGCGTATTCGAACTCCGCCTCCGAGCACGTCCTCACAGAGTTGCGAACTTGACTGCAACCATATACGACTGAGCTTTTAGGTAAGATATACAACAAATGCTTTCCGGTACGTAACGGAAAGTCAACCATTCTGACGGTTCGTGTCGGGATGTCATGCGGTCGCGGGCCAAATTGAGCAGTTCAACTTCTGCCTCAATTGTAAATGGAAGGAAGCTTATGAGATATTTGACTCCCAGTTGGCCTTGGCCATATACATTAGTAAAGGAGGTCGTCAGGATTCACGAAGGGCGGGCGACTGTCGTTGGAGGAACGGGGGATGATAATTGGAGACCTATTAACGAACGAAGTATCTACGTAAACTTAACATAAACACCGAGACCCAGAGAAGTTGGAAATGCCAAAGAGAGATGTCCACCATAGGTATAATGAGATACAGCGACACAACCACGAGTGTTCACAAATTGCTCTGCACTAGTTGCCACAGTCCTGCTCGATCATGTCCGCGGCCTATTGATAAAAAAAAATACCAATTAGTTATGTGACGAAATGGGTTGGCAAGACATACCTTCTCGCCAATGCTATAGACAGTCTGTTGTAAATGAGTCGACATGTGGAGGGGCACGATGCTAGCATCGACAACGCGAAGATTGCTGGTGCCGTATACAACGAGGCGGGAGTTCACGACGCCACTCAAGTTCTGTGGTCCCAGGGAAGCCGTACCAATGGGGTGGTATACGGACTACGTCGGGATGCGCGTCAGCTGTGAGGTTGGGACTCGGCGTAATGTGTTAATGTGTGGTAAGCTAACCTCGACTGCACCCTTGATATAAGCCTCAAAGTCTGCGTCGGTTGTGACCGAGGCTGGAGGGTCTTGGAAGCTGACGATGGCGTCGGAGAGTGGCTTGGTTTGCGCAATCTTGCGGGCGAGCTTGCAGGCTTCGACCATGACTTTGAGGTCTACAATGCAAGAGGTTAGCTCATCGACCGAGGCGCGTCAGAAAAGACATACCGAAAGAGTTGCTAAAGTAGCCAGGGTCGATGACAGGAGGTTTGCTAGGATCGGTACTGTTAATGTGTACGCTTCCCTTGGACCATGGGTGTTGGAGCGCCATCAGGATGCTGATGTAGCTCGTGCCAGGAACGGCGGGAGAGGGCGAGAAGTGGCCAGGATACATGATTATTTCAAGTTGGGCAGTAACACTGTAAACAGTCGGGGCAAATCAGATATTCGCGCTAGGCAAAACAGCGCCTGCAAGTTCGTACCCATCCTGGATGAATTCTTCCATCTGGTCGAAGGTTGCAGCTTCTAGGGGGTTGGGGTTGGATCTGCTGCTGTCCCGGACGGCGTTCTGGAGTAGGGTCGTGATGGTGCTCTGAGGAAGGAATGTCTGGAGATCAAAGAATGCAAAGGCGGAGTGTGTGGCTCCGAAGATGCCGCTGCCGTCCTGATAGCTTAACGCGTAGTCCTGTCAGCCAAGGAAACACGCAATAGGTTAGATCGAGACCTACTAAGTTGCGTTGGCCTGTGCAGCGTAAACGGGATCGTTGTTGAGGATGTCGAAGGTGGTGAAGCCAGGTTTGAGAGCGAACGAGTTGGGGATGAAGATGTGGTCCTGAAGGTTCTCGCCGACACCAGGAAGATCAGAGACGACAGGAATACCAAGCCTCTGCAAACGGCGCTTGTCACCAATGCCCGACAGCTCAAGGAGCTGAGGTGTCTTCAACGAGCCT
The DNA here is from genome assembly GCA_019632305.1 of Tulasnella sp. 403. Classification (NCBI taxonomy): domain Eukaryota; kingdom Fungi; phylum Basidiomycota; class Agaricomycetes; order Cantharellales; family Tulasnellaceae; genus Tulasnella; species Tulasnella sp. 403. The sequence continues at coordinate 67,440 of WSTW01000006.1, forward strand.
TCGGAATCAAGGAGGTCAATGGCCTATTCAGGATGAAGCCGGCGAGAAGTGGATACCGGCAGAAACGATAACTTCCTCGTTGACCGACGCGGTGTACGATTTACCGCCGTAAACGAAGGTAACGCCAGTGGCACGGGCAGGCGCCTTCTTGAGGGCACTGGCATTGGCACTGGCTGCGTCGGCACTGGTAACATTGGCGACACCGGCAGCATCGGTACTAGTAGGGTCAGCACTGGTAGTATCGGTTGTGGCACTTGCAGCATCGGTCGTGGAGGTGACATTGTCCCGCTTGGACCATTGCCCAGCGAAGTTGATCTTGGTGACCTCAGCTTGCAGTAGCACAAAGTAATTGGGTCTTGGTGCGGCAGCGGTATGGTAGGTATTCGCCGCATAGCTACGTCGTCCACTGGTGCGGTTCACGGACATGCGGCCTATGCAGGCGTCAGTTCATGCGTTACAAGGCCAGATAGAGGACAACTAACAGTTGTAGACGCCCTCGGGTGTTCCATCATCCTGAAAAGATTTGGATGAGCAATGAGGATCGCTCGGGATCCATCATTGACTTACCGGAGTGATATTGGAAGGGATGTTCACATTGTTGGCACTTTTCAAATATGGACCAGTAATGTCAGAGTACCAGGTGTTCATCGAGACCTGCAAAGGGAAACATCAAGAGACTGACGACACTTGATCCTGCAAGTCGAACGAACCTGAACAGGACCAGTCGTCCCTTCGTACGTGGTATCCACAGCCGAGGGGTCGTTCCAAGGTGTGGTGACCTGTGCACCATGGAAGGTTTCTGCCTTCTTCATGTAAGGGAGGAGGCCGCTCCACGACCAATCGGATCCACCGAACTGCGTCAAAGCTAGCAAAACGAAATGAGAGTCCAGTCGAGTACGGGGCTTAATCCCCAAAGCTCACCATCATATTCTGTGCTGGAAGCGCGATCGAATGCCATGTAATTCAGCTAACGGATGTGGCGTCCATTCAGTCAGGGTACAGTTGGACAAGCGGCTAAATATATCACGCACCGCACTAGAACCACCGAGGATTTTGCCGCGAGGTTGGTCCATAATGCGGTTGTTTACACCGGGCTAGGAATGAGTTTAGAAGATTGGCCATTTCTTGGCTAAACGACAATTCACCTGAGGTACGGTCTCCAACAACCAGTCATACTGGGCTTGACCTTGGGTACGGCCAAAGAGGGCTAGGAGGCCGAATGTGAGATTCAAGCCACTCGATGTTTCGAGAAAGCCACTCACCGGGGGTGTAAATCAAAGGATCGTCTGGGAAGTGTTGACCAGCTTCGATGACGCCGACGAGATTTTGCCTGTTTTCCGACAGTCGCGACGCGACTGCAAGTCCCGCAGTGCCACCTACGAGTTCCAAGACGGGAGCACCCGTGAGCAGAAGGCAACGGCTCGCGGAAGGGGTGACGAACCTCCGACAATTATATAGTCGAACTTTTGCGATGCAAAAAACTTAGGATCTGTTACGATGCCTCCGGCAAGCACCAGGGGTGCAAGCGCGGTCACAACAGCTAGAGAAAAGACAGTTGGTGGTGCCATTACTTCAGTCGAGATTTTCTAGAGGAGAGGGAGTCCTTGACGGGGGAATGGAACAGCAACGAAAGCCACCGTGCTTTATAGTTTTTCCACAGCAACGTTCGGCTCCATTGCGGCGGAGTGAGGTCAGACGGTTCTCGTCCCTCGCGAGGGTCGTAGAGCCCATCAGGTCAAGTACAGAAGGAGGCGGGGTCAGCGTCAGTCAGCGTCGCCAAACCGCCGGACCAATTGAAAAAGTCAATGGATCGGCTCTCCCACGCCTTCCCGCAGTTTGCATAATAACTCCCGCTCTTGTATCCTCAAACAGGAACTACTTCTGACCATGCGATTTGTTGTCTTTTGAGCTCGTCATGGTCGTGCCCGCTGTCTGCTCGTGATGGGTAAACTGAACGGCAATCGCCACCCGGCGGCAGTGTCTTTGCGACTTCTGTAGAGGTGACGGCAACAGATCGTTGCCTCTAGCGAATTTTTGCCTTGACAAGCATGATCTGCGTTCGCAAGAGGGGCATCAGGCCGAAGGTACCGGGGCAAGGTCCGTTGCTGTAACCCAATCCGTACAACACGAGCAAACGCAATGTGGAGAGAAGGGACGGAACAAAGCCACCCGAAGCCTGTCTCGTTTGAACATATACTGCCATATCATTTCAAGGTATTCACCCGTTCAAGGGCACTCACGAGGAGTCTACGCCACTGAAGCATTCAAGCCCTCCGCCAGTCGCGGTGCCCAGGTTCTTTTGATCTCGCCCGGTTCCCCCATCATTGTCAAGAGGACTTCTACCTCGGGTGCGCTCGGCTTCTGCCCTGCAACCTCGTCCAAATGTTTTTCCCCGAGACATTCGACCAGGTCCCACCGACCAAAGGCCCAGTTCAATATAAACATGGCCCCTGAAAGTCGGACAAAGCCTTTGACACGATAAACACAGTCTTTTGGAAGCCTGCGCAAAGCGACCACTAGCACATCTTCGGTCAGCTTCGTACCTGCCGCGTTCAACGTTTGCGTTCCATCCGCAGGACTGGTGGCATGTGTATGATTGCAGTTGGGGTCATCGCACGGCTCCCGCTGTCTCAGAAGGTTCGATGTACCCCTTTGGATGGTGGCCGTCTCCACTTCGGCATGGTGACCATCGTCCGGCGGCTTGTGGTCGGCAGCATCCGTCCATAATTTGCTATCCAAGCCGAATATCAACGAAGGTGGTACCCCTTGCTTGCTGTCGCTGTGAATTTTCGGCGTGTGCTCGTTCAAGGTGAAAAGGTGATCCATCACGATGTCAAGTTGACGTTCTGTCACCTAGGCTTGCGTACTCCACTAAGTGGGTACCATCCAAGGGGCAGCCCGCATACTCACCTGTTCCCATTTGTTCTGGGTGGAGGTCGAGTCAGCTTTAGGAACGAAACACGGTCGAGGAACATACCACGAGTAACAAATCACTATATTGAGCCTGGGTCAAGTCAGAAGATGATCAGCTGGATTGCCCTGAAATGACTCCAAGCGTCAAGCGTACCTGCATCTTCGCTGTAGGTGAGGTATCTTCATATCCCGTAAAGTTTTCTGCATCGATAACCGTGACAATGGCATCTAGCTTGAAATCCCCAGTATCCTTCTCCAGCTCTCGTATTTGGAATGCGAGAGTGGCGGGGAACGCTGATCCCGAGCTCTCGATGATTATTCGGTCGGGCCGATACTTGTCTGCAGCGGGGGGCCTCGAGTAAGTTCCTCTAAGTCACAGCCGACCCCTTCAGGAGAGACCCACCTCGTATCTCTAACAGGGCAGTCTTCATTTGCCCGACTAGGATGCAACACCTGCCAAAGGGGTGGGTCAGAAGCACTGGGCAGGGGAAACTTTGGGAAAACTCACATACACCCGTTGAGAATCTCGCTCACTGCTGCGAGTGACGATTGTTTCGCAAGCTGGCTATCCACTACAGGGCACAATCCTGCCTGTCAGAGACGGTAGCAAACCTCAGTGGAATTCTGACCTTCGACGTCACCATACTCATTCTTCAACAACACGACCCTATAGTCCGGGGGTAACTGCGGTAACAAACTAAGGATTATTGTAGTTTTCCCAGAGCCGAGAAACCCTTCAAACGTTCGAAGGAGGTTACGGCGGAAGTCTTGATTGTACTGAAAACAGAATGTACTTGCCGGTGAAGACGGTTACTGGGATTGGGGGCGGGTTAGTCGTAGTCATTGGTGAGTCGTTGGATGGCAACCGTGAGAGCGGTGCAACGTACGGACGACTTCAGAATCTTCGCGGGTTGTACATCCGCTTTCGTCATTCAATGGTCGCCGAGCAGATCGTGACTGGCTACCATAGGTAACCTTGGATATACTGAGAAGTCCAGAAGTATTTCCCCTAGGACCATAAGAGAAACGCCGCCGTCGCTGTCGCTCAAACTCTGTATCTTGGGCAACATAAAATCTCAGAAGCGCACACTCCCGGAGACTCTGTCTGGTGAGCTCTGACGTAATGAATAAAACACTAGGTATACATGCGATTATTGGGCAATCGTAACCTCGACCTCAACACCGGGTTCAAGGGAGATGGACGTCTATGGATCAACGCGACTTAGACACAGGAACGTTCGACTTTCAACACGGAGACTTACAATTTGCTTGACGATTTCGCTGGACGACTCAAGGTCGATCAGGCGCTTGTGCACGCGCATCTGGAAATGGTCCCAAGTCTTGGAACCCTCACCGCAAGGCTAGAAGATCGGGGTACACATGTCAACGCGGTTCACCTTAAACATGGAAATTTGTACCAACCGATTTACGGGTGGTGATGCTCAGCCTCTTGGTGGGGAGACGAACAGGACCCTTGACTTTGAGCTCCTTATCCTTAGCGCGAGCAACGAGCTCGCCGCAGACTGAGACAACGCAAGTTAGACATCCTCCATCCGCAAGTATGGACAAGATTGCGCACACTTCTCGAGATTCTTGACATTCGCACTCGTCAGAGTGATACGAATCTTATGGACTTTTGGTGCCGGGATCTGAGCTCCGGTAGCGTCGTACTCCTTCTCTCCTTTGTTGGCGACTTGACTCATCGTTGAGAGCTTAGTGGGTTAGAAGATGAGACAGCGGTGACCAGCAAGTGGAAAGCTTGATTGTGCGATACAGCCGTTGAAATTCGGATGATGGCGTAATCGTGGGAACACGGCGTATTGGGATTGTCTTCCCACACGACGGAAAACAACTGGGAGATTTCGGCAGGTCATGATTGGCTAACAACCTAAGTCCAGTCGTCATCCAGTATCTGTAGTTCAAGACATTGGTGTGAGACGTCAAAAATCTTCCAGACATGAATGGCCTCGACTGCGCTCGCAGGTGGCAGGTGAGGGCGAAATCCCGGGGATCGGCTGCAGGCCAACTGAACTTGACCCGAGACGTGAAATAAAACGCGCAAAGGAGTTCGCGGGGGTTGCCAATTTCTATATTAACCTGGTAAGGTAAACAAGGAGAGATGGACTCATGGCTCGAGGGACGCGGGGAAAGCGCCGGCCTCCCGTTGTTCGTCGAAGCGACCAATCTGCGGGGTGGGCCTTGCATCAGACGAGACGTTTTCGAGATGTCCCCGTACACTCACCCATTCGCCTGTTGGAAGGTGAGAATGTCGATGGTAGATAAATTGTACGTCAACTCCGAACCAACCGTCATGACACGAAATATGCTTACTTGGGCAAAGCGAATGATACGCACGAAGGAACTGCTTGCAAGGAGCAAAATCCTCTCCCTTGGCGGCTACGCACTTGTGGTAGTCGACATAATTCTGGAAGCTACGGTCAAATCCTTTCGGTAAGCGACTGTGACATTCTCGTGTATGCATGGCGTGCAGACCAGTTTTTGGATTGGTTGGTGTTGGGGAACCGGGCTAACAGGATCGAAAATGGGCGAGAATTAGGCCTGGGTGCTTGTTGGCTGGAGCACGAGCTCACCGTCAAATCCAACAGTCTGGAAGACGAATTTGCTGTCAATGCAAGAGGAAAGGTCAGAGGTTCTGCCGAGCCTAAAGGATATCAAGAGCACTCTATCTCACTCACTTTCCTTGTTCTTTTTGCTCAGACATGTCGACGGTGGGAGTTGTAGTAAGTGTGGGCGAAATCGGAATGGCGTCACGTGTGATCATGAGCTAAACTCCGTTGTTAGCTCCGAGTGCTCGGTGCCGCACCGCAAGAGTGGCTGTCCTCTTGCACCTGCGATTCTTCACCACACTTCCACCTCTGATACCTACATATGGCTGGAACTCACGATCTGAAAGTCGATGCTGACGATCATCCTGTTGCCTCCGTCGTTGTCTTCCGTAATCAGGCTGAGGTGACGAGATCTTTCCCCGTCGAGCTCAAGGTGCGCGTCTTGCCTCTTTCGTTAACTCGGGCGCTCTGGCACAGTCTAACGCGTTGGTTTGTGGCAACACCACCGAACCGTTCAGACTGGATCGAACAAGATCGTCATTACTTCACTTCCGTCGTTGCTGCAAAGCAGCAGTGTGCGCGTCGAGGGGTTGGGTAAAGGCGTGCATGTACTGGATGTCATCCACAGGCCTCCTAAATCTACCTTTTTCCCTGCTTGGAATCAAACCGAGACAAAACGCGTGAAAGAGTTGAAGGCGAGGAGAAAGGTGGCCGAAGCAATCGTAAAAGCAAGCTATGCGGAAGTGAGTAACTTGCACCTTTACCAGCCATGTCTTTCTTGACGATCCACGAATCGATTAATCTATAGACGAACGTACTTTTGGAATACGCGAAAAGCATGAAAGCAGAGCACATATCTCCCGAGCAGTTCATGCAGTTCATGAACAATTTCCGTCAGTCCGTAGACGAAAACCTCGAATGTTAGTCAATTCTAGCTAAGGATCTTTGATTTTACTGACGAAGGCGTATTAGCGGCGACTGAAAAGGAAAAGGCTGTTGAAGAAATTGACGCCGCAATCAAGGAAGAGATGGACGCACCACCGACTTCCGATTCGCAGGAACATCTGCGCAAAGCAGCGGTGACCGTTGTTGTACAAGCTAACTCAGATACCAGCGCGGAGCTCAGGCTAATATACAGTATGTATCTCCAGTTTTTTTCTGAGCTGCGAGCTAACCATCTTCCTGGTAGTCGTACCCTCCGCTTCTTGGTCTCCGTCGTACGAAATTAGGGCCTCAACAGACGAGAACGGACAGCTCGCAAAGACCGTTACTATCCATCATCGTGCCGCCATAGGCCAATCATCTGGGGAAGACTGGGTGAACGCAAGCATTACTTTGAGCACGTCGCAACCGCTGTTCTCCCAGTCTACAGCTCAGCATGAACCGATCCATATCAGAACGTATGGATCATCTATTTTGCCTTCTGGACCAGGTGGGTTTGCCGCTGGGAACCCAACCCATTATCAGCAGCAGCAGCAGGCGGTCCAGCGGCAAGTGATGCATCAACAGCAAGCCCAACCAACCGGGGCGTTCCAAGGTGCGGGACCCTGTCATCCCAACTGATGCTGATGCTGACTGGCCTTTTGATCCAACAAGCCCGAGCCTCAGCACCACCGCAACCGTATCAATCCCAGCCTATGCCAAGCGGTACAGCAAATTTGTCCGCAATCCCGCTCCCTCCCGTAAGAAAGACCTTATTCACTGGCGTTTCCGGGAGTGCAAGCAACAGTCTGTTTGGTGCTCCAGCAACTAACCTCAACGCTCCAACATACATGCCAGCTTCTCCTCAATATGAACCCACCAGCCCAGTTATAATAAGGGATCGAGAAAGAGAAAGAACTTCTCCGTACGCTCCCCCTGTCTTTGGCGCTGCCCCCCCTCCGCCCCCAGTGGTGGTTGGTCCCATGATGACGACCACCAGCGCTCCGGTCGCGGTAGTCAATGCACCGTTCCAGACGGCGGCGTTTGGAGCTTCGGCACTGGCGCCCGATAATAGTATCACGGTACCCAGCACGGGGACGGACGACTTGTTCTCGTTCTCTAATGCTACAGCCGCAACCAATGCCATCGCAGCGACATACAAGATCGAAGGCAAAACGACGATCCCCAGTGACTCTTCTACCCATCAAGTCGTCCTCTCGACCTCGATTGAGCTCCCAACCACCGTGTCTGTCGTGACTACCCCTCGAGTCCGACAATCGGCGTATCTTCAAGTAAGCGACTCCAATCATTTGGTATTCGAACCATCCTATTCATGACCACCTTGTCTTCCAGGCTAGGATCAAGAATACAACCAATGACGCCCTCTTGCCTGGTCACGCTACGGTGCTGAACAACGAGAGCTATGTCTTACCTACGAACGTTCCGGTATGTGCCATCCCCAGATGTACACTCGCCCCACATATCTGAGTCTGTCTATCACTCAGTTCGTCGCTCCTGGCGACACGTTCACCTGCACTCTTGGTGTGGATGACAACGTCCGCATCTCCTTCGTCCACAAAAAAGAAAAGCCAGTCGTGTCGTCCTTCACGTTCGCGGCCCATACCGAAAGTACCTTTTGCACCAATACCGTCAGAATCAAGAACGCACGCAATTTCCCGATCAACGAACTCATTGTTCGGGACTCGATTCCGGTTGCTTCTGAACCTTACAAGGTTATTTTGAAGAACCCCGCCGATCTGGCGACAGAAGACAAGGATGCCGGAGTGCAAGTCGACGGAATGGTTGCACGATGGAGCAAAGAGAAACCTACGAGCCGTGAGGAGGGCTTGATGGAGTGGGTGCTCAAGGATGTCGCTGCTGGAGCGGAGAAGACGATCGAGTTGGTCTGGAACGTGCACAATCCTGTGGGAGTTACGTGGGGATACTCAACGACCTAAACTCGGCACGAAGGCCGTCACGTCAGAGTTTCAGTTGTATTTCTTGAATGAAAGAGAGAGAACGATGAATAAACATTTACAAGTAAGGAAGACTGGCAGCCTGAGGCGCAAGATAAGCAAGAAAGCCCGTGGACAGACGAGATAAGGAGAGTTGAATGCTGAGAGGTAGAAAAAGGAAAGGAAGTATGGGACAGGAAAGTTGTCTAGAGTTGATGGTGTCATCACCCTATACATGTAGCGACGTGCTGCAGTGTGGTTTGGAACAGTATGAATTTGGCGTTTCACGCGACAATGCAACCGCCACAGCATCCAGCAGATGGTTCCTCTTCGTCTTGCTTGAATTGGGGAGCACTTTGAGAACCAGAGCCAGTAGCACCTCCAGGACGTCCTGAAGCTTGTTCCTAGTTGAGGGCGCGAGCATGTGGATATCAGTATTGCAATAGGACGTAAGCGAGATAAGAGGTGTTGCGCGTGATGGTGAGGAAGACGAAGGTGCCTGACTGACCTTGTTGTATTTGCGAATCTCGCGAACCAGCTGGCTGAATGCCTCGTCGACGTTGATGCGCTGCTTGGCAGACGTCTCGACGAACTTACAGTTGAAGTGTTTGGCAAGATCTCGGCCCTCTGAAAATGTGTGGAGCGGAAAGAGGAACAAAGGACCTGTCGGTTACTCCTCAGAGGGAGAAAGGAAGGACCCTACGCACCGTTCATTCCAACCTGTCGCTCGTACTCCAGGTCGCATTTGTTGCCGACGACGATGACTGGGAAGGAATCCCGATCTTTGACACGAAGGATTTGTTGATGGAAGGTGCTGATCTCCTCGAACGAAGACCGCGAGATGATCGAATATACAAGAAGGAACCCCTCTCCGGTCCGCATGTACTGCTCCCGCATTGCACTATGACGGACAGTTTGTGAGCAGAGACCTTTTGCCAGCTTGTTGGACATACCCGTATTCCTCTTGACCAGCGGTGTCAAGGACATCGAGTAAGGCAACCTCCTCGTCAATCACGCACTGCTTGCGATATGAGTCTAGAAGTGGCTGGTAAAAATACAGAACGAGCCGGTGCTATTTGGGAATCACAGACGCACCTTCAATGGTCGGGTCGTACTCATCAACGAAATGGCTTTGGATGAACTGGATGGTAAGAGCGGATTTCCCAACACCTAAACGCGACAGGATGAAGCCACAGCACCAGACTGCATCTTCAATGTACGTACCACCACCACCGACGACAACGAGCTTGTATTCTCGAAGGAATTGGGCCTGCAAAAAAGTTTCGAGCGGATGGAAGACATGGAGACGGATTCAGCCCAAATCGAGTTCCACCACCAGCAAGAACCACCGTCAAGGGTGAGGAAAGCCACTCACGCGAGACATTGTAGAGAGCTAATGCAGTGAGGACAAAAGAAAGCGAAAGAGGAGAAATACAGTGGTGGGTCCTTTTCAGTGATTGGCGGATGAAGACGGGAATGCAAGGCGGGCAGTCAGCAAATGAATCGCATGTTCTGATCTCCCGCGGTCGTTCCTGGCCTGCTCATTCGCCCTCAAACCTTCGCCCCGCGTGTTCTTGGGCTCTTGCAACAGCGAGAAGCGAGTCTTGATGCATTTTGTTGTTGCGATGAACTTGTAATGTTTCGACTGGCCGTGGCTTGTGATCACCTCTGTCTGCATGTCTGCATCTGCGTTGGCTCGCCCTCTACCTCTGAATTTGCTGATTTGTTCCGGCTCTTGTGCCACTCTGCGGAACATCCCAAAGCTTTACAACGGCCGCCATTCCCTGGCGATGTCCTGACTCCTGACTGCAAGGATCGGCGATTCCTGGTCATCCAGCTGCTCTGCCGTATCGTTTCTGGCATTCCTAGTTGACTGTCCTGGCCAAGTCGGGGTGGGCGCTTGTGTATCAAATAGGGGCTGCAAACTTCTGCGGTTCGAAGACGGCAGAAGACGGCCCCAATAGCTAATTTGAGACGGCTCAGAGGTTGAGGCCTTCTCTATCATACCCAAGTTCAAGAACCACATGCTTGCGGTCAGGCCATAGTGCAGAAAGGCCCACACTGACGATTAGGGTTAGCATCAAAGGGCAGCACGTGACGGGAGTCAAGGTTGCCTCGCGACTCCAAGTCCGTTTAGCTCCGTGTTGAAACAAACCGGCGTTGACCATCGTCCCCCTTCTCCTGCCATCGTGCTACCTCACACGCTCCCCATCATCTTCTACGAAACACCTTACGATCACGCCCAATATCATCCTTGTATCTTTATCTTGCACGATCGGGGGAAGCGGCCCCTGTTCATCCACGAATTCGAATTCCAACTGTCCACCAGACGTGAGCTTTTACCTTTTACCCCCGCAGTTTGCGAACCGATCTCATTGCAACCAATTTTCCCTCATTCTAGCAACCATTTGACCACTAACGACTTACTTTTTATAGTTCTTTTCGCTCTTTTCCATACGTTCACGTCCTGTCACCAACCACCAACCGTTTTCTCCCGTCAGCCCAACCATGGCGTTCCGGGCCTTAATTCGCTCGTATTCACCCTATACCAGAAGGCAGGATGGCGGCGGATCGGGAGACGATGTTTTACCCACCCAAGATCTCCCGTTCTGTCAGTTCCTCGAGTTTGAACTCAGGGTCTTGGTGTTCTAATGAATTTGTTCAGGGATGTCCGCTTCTACTACGACAATTCCAAATCCAACATTTGGTGGAACAGCAATCGTCACAGTCGAAATTGTGAATCTTCCACTTACATACTATGGACCAAGTGTAAGTCCTCCAAAAAGTTTGCCGGAGTGAGACGTGCCTCATCTCCGACTACAGATTCCGCTTGATTCAAACTGGGTGTATGGAGGACCTGCATCCCCCGCCAGTATATACATCCCCCCATCGGTCACCGAGATACCACCGATCACCACACCGGCGCCTCCTACATCAGTGGGGACGACGGCACTACCGACTGCCACGCCTTCAGAGACAATGAGCATGCCTGAAACAACCTCCGCCACAGAATCAACCCAGCTGTCTTCAACGCCTCAAACTACCCTTCCTTCGTCAACAGCTTCCTCTGCGACATCCGCTCAAAGTTCGCTTACGTCCCTATCTGTAACTACCACCTCCATGCCCTCCAGATCCACCCTTCTCCCGTCTGTCTCTGTCGCATCATCTACTCCACCAGCCACTCCACCATCTGGTACCCATCGACAACTTTCTGCTGGCGGAATAGTGGCGATCGTAGTCGGAGCCGTCATTGCTAGCGTGTTTCTGGGACTTCTTCTGTTCTGTTGTTTACGAACGAGGCGTGGTTCTCGGCGTTCCTACCCTCGTACTTCTCCGGAAGATGTTGAGGTAGAAGGGGCATCGTTACTAGCTGGTCGGCTACCGGGGGGCGAAAGTCCACCAAGTCAAAGCCCAGCAATGTCGACCCATACTTTGAACCGCCCTGCAGCGGGTCGACCCACAACTCCCATGTCTACGCGCCCAATTTCTACGCGCCCTTGGCCCATTAGCCCCGTACCGGTTGGCGTCGGGGGACTTGATTCGAACTCACCGACAATGGAACCCTCTCGTGCTTCAACAGAAGAAATTCACCGCCGCTCTGAGTTGGAAGCATTACAGGCAGCTGGAGCTCAGAGCCGTGACCTTCCTTCTATTGCTGTCCATTCACCTCGGTCTTCCATCTCACCTAGACAACGCTTGGTCGAGTTACTCAACCCAGCCCGCGCAAGCTATGCTTCAGCGGCTCTCCTCGGTCTCCTCGGCCTGCGCAACAGAAGCCCTCAAGAGTCGCTGGGAGAGGGATGGGAGCAGGTCTCCCCGCCACCATCGTCTGCAATAGGCCTGGGTATCCACGTACCTCCACCAGAGCCACGATACACGACCTCACCACCCGAACCCTTCCCTCCCCGAAGTCTGGGAACATCCTCTGGGCCCTCTGGCAACGTCGAACGCCTGAACTCGACCTATACAACTGTCGATAAACCTAAGTCGACAGTATCCGAACGGACTGGCCAGACCGAGTATGTTGATGCGCGGTCACGCCCTGCCACCCCCCTTACAGGTGTCGAATTTGGTGCGGCAGCAGCGGCGGCTGGGGTGGCTGGGGTGGCTGGGGTTTTATTGGGAAGTGAAATGAGGCAAAGAGATAGGACTTTGGTGTCTCAACCGTCAGCAACTTCCATCCGTCTTGTCCAAGCCCAACCCCGGATTACGCAGAGACCATCTACCCCTCCCTCAATACCGTCTCCGCCTCCGCAGTCACAGCGGGATCCCAGGTCACAGCCCCCATTGAATCCCTTCGACAACCAAACATATGCCGCAGTCCCGACGACCAACCCTTTCGATGACGATCTTGATTCACCGGTGCCCCAAGGCCTTTTGCCTCCAGGTCTAGAAGGTTCAAGGGGCGTATGGACACAGAGTGCCATTGACGAAGAACCTGCAGGTCATGAGGGGGAAGCACTCTTGGCCACTCTTGATGATGAACCTCCCCGTCCAGTAGGTGCGTTCTCGAGAGGTCCTACCGGCACACTCTATATCCCTCCCATTCCCATGGGGTCCCCATCCTCTCGTCCATCTGTTACCTCTTCCCCCTTCTTTGGGCAAGAAGAGCGGGATATTACTGGACCAGACGATGATAACGAATCCCAGGCTTGGAGTGGCCAAGTTAGACGAGTAAGATTCCTTTGCACAAGAATTTACCCTGTTGATCATACTAAGTGCCGTTATTATTCCTCCAAGGCTCGGTTTGTGAACGTCAGTCCAACGACGGCGGTCCCGAGCCAAGTACCGTGGGGAGAACCGTCGACGACCGTGACATCGCCGACTGCCGCAACGGCGACGACAGCTCGGAGCCCCGGTACGACTACGGGGCACACAATAGATACTACGACGGCTCCCTCGACTGTTCCCGTTTCCCCTATCAGAACTGATATTCCGCAAGGGGCAGAAGATATCGCCGGCGAGGACGAGAACCCACTCGCCACGATTTATGAATGGTTCCGCCAACACCCGTCGGCACTCGAGGGCCCCGGCTTTGTCATCCCATCTAGAGGTGACCCAAGTCAATTGTTGAATGCTCCAGCAGCGGAACTGGGAGGTAGTTCTGGGACAGGTACCGCCCAATCGTCCTTGACGAGGAGCGACAATGACGAAGAACGGCGGCGCTCACTGCTACGGCCAACGGACCAAGAACGACGACCCTACTCATCTTGATTTTCGTGTACATGGACTTCCTTTCCTCATTTCATTAGCATTTTGACATTTCAATGATCCCGTGGTCTTGTTTTACCCTCATTTCTGACTGGTCGTGTGCGATTGGTGGGAATGTTTTTATTGTTTATGCGTTTGTCTTTCAGATCTGTGCTTTTTTGGCGACTTGTTGTCTAAATCGTAGGATGGGCTTATGACTTTGTTCGATAGGAAGAATAGATATGACCAAACCGCTTATGTTTCGCAATCGATTGTGGTGTAGCTCCTGGGACTTGCGGAGGCTTGCTTACTCTCAAAGGAACCGTCCAGATCGTTAAGGCAGTACGGGAGGGAGATTCGAAACAAAGGATGGGTATAAAAGGGAGGAAGAATACATATCGATGTGGGGAATCAGCCCATGGCAAGCAAGATATCATAGCCCCAGGAAAACAAGTTCGCGCCCCACGGGTAATCTGCGGTTTCCTGGGTCTGGTGTCTGTGCAGATCGGTTTAGTAGATCGGATCTGAGTCGAGATTAGTTTGGATGGGGGTGATGACAAACTTAGGAGAGGCTAACTTACAGCACCAGGAGCTAATAGGAATAATTTATGCCATGGTCACGGGAAAACTGGACAGCGGGCTCTTATCTCCGTCGCTGGTGACCTGGGTCGTTCGGGAGGCCGTCGGAGAAGGTGTTTGGGGGTCAATTGGGCGGATGGGCTTGCCCGGGTGGCTAGGTTTGTGGCATGCGATACGACTGGTGGTGGTAGACCTATCGATGGGTAGAGCGTAAAAGCAGGCTCGACAAGGAGAGGTTAGACTAGAGGTCACTTACATAGCTGGCTGAAGAGGAAGGGGTTGAGATGGAAAGTGGCGAGAGGTGGGTTGCAAGGTTGGTCGAGTGGTGAAAATGGGGAGGAAATGATTTTAGTGGACGTCCTTTTATATGGCTCGAGTGCGTTGTATCGGCCGTGTGAGAGCGTTTTAGACGGTTAGAGTGTCACAGTGGCTATCCCGTGGCTAGGCATAGAAGCGGTAAATGAAATGCCCATTAGGCTCGACTGTTTCCGGTGATGAGAAGGAAACGAAGAACCGTAGTTTTACCGCAGGGTTACCAGCTCCAATCGGTCTTGGTTCAGATACAGAGGGAAACGTTGAACATCCGCACATGAGCAAGGCCAAAAGATGACGCGTAAGAGGGCGGACGCCTCCGTGGGGTTGGTCGCACGTCGCTTCTGCGCTGTGCATTAGCCTATGGCAGTGGAAACGGTGGTGATCATGAGCACTAACGATGGAACAGAGAATGTGTACGCTCAACTCCACCCATTGTCGCCCCGCGAGGCGGTTGGACGGAACATATGACCATTGGCTCAAGAGCCTCCGCTGCCCGAGGACTTGCCAATCGCGAATTGGAGCAGAGAGCTAGAAACGATGGCTCCAAACAGCTTCCACTCGGATACGACCGGAAATACCGCATACACAACCTCAGCCAAGACTGAAGATCCGGCTGACAGAGCCATGCGGGAGGAAATTTGCGTGCTGCAAAAACGCTCATCCACCCCACTCGGTTGTAACATGGGGAAAGTAAAGTTGGGCAGCAATATTGCGCGCCACAAGGACAAGGCCGACTCGTTTTTTGCGGAGATGATCGGCACAGAGATGACAGAGACGAAGACATCAATCTCGAGGTGAGGGGTATCAAGTAAACCACCTCCCCCAATGGTCACCGCAAAGGCGGTGGGTGGGCTGGGAGCACGGCAACTGGTCTTGACTCAGTATCTTGCATCCCGCGGGTTGATAGGCATTCGATCTGTGCCCGAGAGTTAGTTGTTCGATGAGGGATTTCGGCAGAGCTATATATCTTAAACCGAGATCTGGGGTGGGTCATGGAGAACCTCATTATTGAGAGTTGGGTTCGGCGCCGTGCCAGGCTGCAACTGTTCCGCAGGTGACATTTTTCGGACGCAAGATTCGCCCCCGGAAAGTCAAAGTCGCCATTCAATGGCGACCGCCAAAGCAGCAAAACCATTCTGGCGAGGTACATGGCAACAGGCACGGCGTTGACTCACTCTCGGGTGAGTCACGGTTTTTGCAAAGCTGTTCGGAATTCGGAATGTCCGCGTACGTCCGAGCTTCTCAGGCAAAAGAGATCGGAAAAGCTCATAAAACACTGGACCATGGACACATGAAATCAGGATATGCACGCGATCGTTGCGAGAACGAAGTAAATGATGGAATAAGAACGAGTAGCAGTGTGTCACAATATTGTACAAAACAACAACAAGACGAACTTGAAAGCGCAGGACAACACCCGCGAGCTGGGCTTTATGACTTTGTTCGATAGCAAGAATAGATATGACCAAACCTCTTATGTTTCGCGAATCGATTGCGGAGGGAATCGTCGAAAATAGTCAGGTGCTACCCACGAAGCGGCGACCGTGACTGAAACAGTGAAACAATATGCATATGGGTATAGAAGACGAACAGTCCAAGAACAGGATAATACATGGAACGAACATAGAGTTGGGCTTGAGGGGCAGTGACGATCTAATAGATCAGATCTCAGTCGATCGGTCGAGGGGTAAACCTAATGGAGGCTAACTTACGCGACGAGATCTAATGCATAGAGACTAATCATTCCAAGGACATGGGTCCCTTGAATAGTGAGTTCTCGCATCCAGATTCAATGACCAGGGTGGTTCGTGTGGCCGATGGAGTGGGTGGTTGGGGCTCCGTGGGGCGGATTGGCTTGCACGGCGGGCCGGGGTTGCGGCTTGCAACGCGAGTGCAGGTGGACGTCCTACAGGGAATTAGATAGTAAGGGCAGACCCGGCGAGCAGAAGTGGAGATGGATGCTTACATGATTTACTGGAGGGGAGTGGGTTTGAACTGGAGGGGAGTGGGTTTGAACTTGAGAGTTGCTGAGAGACGGTTTGAGAGGCTTACTGAGTGGTGGGGGACGAAAAAATGCGGAGCTCTTATAAACCTTTGGGGGGCCATTGCAATGGCTATGAGAAGAGGGATTTAGACGATTAGACCGTCGCGACTGAGTTTGAAAAATGAGAAGTACTGCTCCATCGCTTCCTGGGGCACCTTTGTCTACGTTGAGCGAATATTGTTTACCATATGGCTCTATTGCCGATCCATGTGAATCCGAAACCCCGCGAATGACGAGAGGGTCAAAAGATGAGGCGCAACAATCTTCTCGAAACTGCGGCGGCGGAGGAGGCAATTGACACCCACGACCGTCACGTCGTTGCCCTCCAATAGATTGAAGACACGTAAGTCACAAAGGATATCCGTCGCCGCTACCATGTTCCCCCGCCAGGCAAATGAAGAGCATATGTGGGGTACGCTGGCCCAACGTCTCCACCGCACAACGTATTGCTAGCGGCAAACCGCAGCAGCAGCTAGATGCAATGACTCCCGACATTTTATAGAATTCTGCTCCATCCATACCAGATCGGAAATACCTCCTTCGCCACTGGGAAGACGGACCTCGGCTCTGACAGAGCCCCACGGGAGGGAAATCGCGCCGCGGAATACGCCGCCGGACTTGCAAAAAAAGCTCATGTGCCTGGCTGAAAGGTGGACTGAGGGCGGAAGGGCAATAATATTCCGGGCCGCCGCAAGCAACCCGATTTTTGCCAAGACAACCAAGACGCTGAGGGGAACACCACTATTAAAGCTCGGATAACCAAGAAAACCACCTTTCCGGGCAATGGCTAGTGGTTTGCGGTGAGTGGGCTGAGACGAAGCAATGCTAGAGTCACCCGTGATATTCGAACCACCGCATGGAGAGGTATTCCGGTCCTCTTGGATAGATGAGCTACTTTTCTCGTCGATGAGGGAGTTGAATAGAGGTATGTAGCGCACTCTAGACCCGGGATTGGCCGTGGTTCGTCTTGTTGTCAGGACCCGGTGTTGATAATATTAATAGGTGACGCAGGCGACATGTACCGTTCGAAGACAAAATTTGTCCCCAAAAGCCGGAAGGCAACGTTGCCGTTGGACTAGCACCAGTGAAACACTTGTGGTTGAAGGGTACAGGTCAACCGACACGCCGGCATCGAGTCATTGGCGGCGGGTTCCTGGTGGCAAGGCAGGGAGAGAAAAAGAGCTCTTATCTCCGGACATAAGTCCGATCATTACGCCAAGCAGAGAAACGTGCAATTCGAAGAAAACAACAGGTATAGGCGAGAACTACAAGTGCGCGTCACATAACATGGTAAAAGATGCCAAAAGCCACACGAAATCCATGACGAAGACCACACTTGCGTGCCCCGGGGGTATGGTAACAGCACCACATAACCCCATCACAAACCTCCAGATACGGGACTAGGCAGTTAATAAGCTCAGTAGGTGCGGTTGATTCGCTTGCGAGGGTCAGGATCGAAACGTACGATCGGAAATCCGGTTCTGCTGCACTTATGCGGTCTCCCCTGTAGCTGGTCTCACTATTTTTCCAGCATGTGACCTGTATGCAAGCAAGACTGCGATGATAAGTGCGCAATAGGTTGGAGGAGAATCGAATCTCGCACGTTTGAGATTCCAAAGGGGGAGGAGGAGGGAAACCGGGATCAGACATGTTATTCGGGCAACACGGTCGTGAGAGCAGTAAGATGCAGATGGTTTGGACTGTTGTAAGATAGAGGGGATCAAGACACTGTGGTGTCGAAGCAGGTCTAAGTGGGCATTTATATGCTCAGCAGTCGGCTTGCGTATGAATCACGCACAACTTCCAGAATCCGAGGCGTTTACACAAAAAGAGTAAGAGGGCAGAAAGCCGGGAAGGTGATGATTACGGGTAATTCCCCGCAGCATCGCATCGCGCCCCGTCCAAGTTTGTGGAATGTGGAGAATGGAGTACGGGGACGTTCACTGCCAGCGGATCTAGTATTAACCGGCGCAACTAAGACCAAGTCCAACGCAAGTATTGCTAGGGCAGAGAAGGTGACAAAATACCGCAATTAAGGCGTCTTTCCGGACGGGGGGGCATCGCTGGTGAGCGTTCGACCGAGTCTCCGGCCAAGCGAATCGACCTCAGTCGGCCCGACACCGTTCAATAACAACGGCTCAAATCTAGGATTTTCCCGAGTTGCCTATCAGACGCTAGGCAGTGGTGCAGTACATATCTGCGACCGTCCGGATACGCTGGATTCAGAAGTGAGGGCGGAGAGGGCTGCCGATCTACCAATGTTCTGGCCAAAGTTGATCACATGCATGCGGGGTAGGGAGAGGTAATTTCGCGATTAATGACTACGATCGGAGAGTTGGTCAAGGTGTACATGTCTCCGCTAGAGTTGCCCGTTGTTTGGGTCGCAGAACCCAGTGAGGTCTGGAAGCCGGGGGTACGTACATGAACACCATTGGTTATCCACCAATCGGGGGCAGCCCTCACTCCCTCCCATTTTTCTGGTGATGGGGCATTGAGCGGTTGCACGGGGAGTGACGTTGTATAGGCGCGGATGATTGCATGTGGTTGTAGGTTGGTGCAAAGGACAAACCACCGCAAAGCAGCCCTCAACCGCGCCCCCCTCTCGAATTCCACCACCCCGTACTCTACATGGCTTTCGACTCGAGCTCAAACCACTATGTCTCCTCCATCCTCGACACGGATCTGTACAAGGTAATCTTCACCTATTATGTCGCGATGTTGCCGCTCAGAGCTCCTTGGGTAGCTCACAATGCAACAAGCCGTCACGCACCATTTTCCCGACGCGGAGGTTGTGTACTACTTTACCAACCGAAGTAAATCGATGAGATTCAATCAAGCTGCCATAGAAGCCATAACCCAAGCCATTAACCGTTAGTCCGTCCAGCGCGAGCGCCATAACGCCCCTACTCAGACATTCTACGCCTCATATAGAGCTAGAGAACGTCCAGCTTACGGATCAGGAGCTCGTCTGGTTGCGCAAAGCTTGTCCATATTTCAAATCCGGGTACCTTGACTTCCTCTCTCGTTTTCGCTTCAAGCCGAAGGAACAAGTAACCCTGAGATTCACACCTTCCTCGGACTCTCCAGAATGGGGGGACTTGGATATCGATTTTAAGGGAAAATGGTCCGAGACGATCCTCTACGAGACGCCGGTCATGGCCATCGTAAGCGAGGCGTACTTCAAGCATGTGGACACAGACTGGACGCTTGAGAAGCAAGAAGGTAAAACACGTGTTCACCCTTTAATCTCCCGTGTAACTGACCGTCTATCCCAAGGACGGGCTTATGCCAAAGGGAAGAAGCTATACGAAGCCGGAGCAATTCTCAGCGAATTTGGGTCTCGTCGACGGCGTTCGTATATGGCTCAGAACCTTGTGATCCAGGGTCTGTTGAGGGCAGATAAGGACCTTCGTGCCTCCGGAAAGGGGAGGTTAGCAGGGACCAGCAATGTGAGCGATCTACGAATGACCGTGTCTATTCAAATGCTCACCTGCCTTTCTAGGTACACTTCGCCCACATTTATGACCTCGCCCCTATAGGAACAATTGCACAGTACGTTAACCCTTGTCTCGGCGATTTCCAGGCTAAGTTGCATTATGCAGTGAATGGATGATGGGTGTAGGTTTCTTGCCGGACCGTCTTGACCGTTTCCAACAGACCCCTTACGAGCATAGGTCGCCGCTACGAACGGTTACGAAGGCGCCAATATGTTGGCTCTCAAGCTTTGGGAGCAAGTCTATCCACCCTCTCCGTCGAACGCGTTACACATCGCCTTGACCGACACATTCACGAGTGCTGTCTTCTTCAAGGTTAGTCAAGCCGTCCGCTTATTCGGATACCACACCTTCCCGTTGCATTGCATCTAGGACTGGGTTAAGAACCCCGAAACGGCAATCCGCTGGCGTGGTGTCCGGCAAGACAGCGGCGACCCGTTCATATTCATCCAACAGGCCAAAGAAGCCTACGAAAGCCTCGGCGTAGAACGACAAGATAAACTCATCATATTTTCTGACGGCCTGGACGTCGACTTGGCCATCAGGATTAAGGCCGCTTGTGACGAAGCAGGTTTCAAATGCATGTCTTCCGGTGGATCATCGAGAGCACGACTGATCACTGGCTTTCCCGCTTCCCAGCGAGCTTCGGCATTGGCACGTTCATGACGAACGACTTCGACTCCACCTTGAAGGGTGGTCGGAGTAAGCCCATGAACATTGTTATCAAACTAGGTACCATCAATGGAAATCCATGCATCAAGATCAGTGACGACATTACCAAGGTGAGTACTGCAACTACTCTTGGTGTGTCATACACAAACTTATGCCGTCTTCCAGAATACCGGGGACAAGGATGTCGTCCGAACCGTCAAAGAGCATTTCGGAATCCCAACCTCCTAGGAGACGTCCATTAAGTCGTTATAATTGAGATATAGAATGCAGCAATAATACAGTTGATGAAATGGACCAAGGAGGGTGTAGGATCTGCTCTATCAGGTGTGAGTGAGGAGATAACGAAAGAATGTCAGCGAGAACCAGGAAAGCGAGTGAAAAATCAAGAAAGCAAAGAGCAAACAAGAAAAGCGTCAGTGAAGAAAAACGATAATGTGACCGGGAAGCAATCATATAGCAAAATTAATCAAAAATGAAAGGAGCGTCAGGGGTAGATTGGAGGGGAGGGTATTGCGTTACAGGTAGACGGCGAAATCACCCCGAACAGGACGGTGGTCGCTGCGGGCTTCAAGCCGTCCCATTTGCCGATCATCAAGGGTATCGTAGCGTAGACAAACGACATCTCCCTTGCGGTGGAGAGGAGGTCCCAGAGGTAAAGGTTCGGCCACCGTAATTGAGGACTGTGTTACGTTGTGTGGTTCGCGGGATCCGCCGAAATGCACAGGAAAACGAAATCGAGAAGGCCATAAGGAATGTTCCATAAGAGACAATCGCCGCGTTTCGGTGTGGCTCGCATCAGTTCCAGTCACGGAGGATTTATCTGCTACAGATGCCGCCGGTGACGCTCGCGTGGGGATGATGGAAGCGGAAAACGACCGCCGTCTTCCGGAGGACGCGGCTTCGTTGGCCGCGCTGGTATGGGAACCTTCCTCCACCGTCTTCGGGTTCAGGTTGAGCGAGCTCGACCTCTCGAACTTCCCCGTCCCCGTCTCGTTGCGCATGAGGCGCGCCAATGCAGAGGGTCGAGGCGCTGCATCCATTGGGGGGCTACTCTCGGAGGGTGCAAGGCTTTCTCTGAAGTCCAGTGAGGCTGTACGATCAGATGTCTTGCTAGGCGTTGTCGGGTCAGGACTTGAGTCGTTCCTCGACCGCTTAAAGGTGAAAAACTGGCTTAATCTAGACGGACGGCATAGCTCTGGCGCACTCTTGTCTTCCTGCACGATAACGTTCGACTTGAATAGGATGCGGTCGCACCTGCGAAAGAAGTTAGGATCAGGATATAAAGAGTCGTGGCAAGCCTGAGACACAAAACATACCAGCTGGGAACACGTTGCTTGCTTGACGAGTCATACACCCCTTTGTCCCCACCAAGGGCTTCCCCATCCTTGTCAGCATCCTTGACTTGGGGTACACCTGTCTTCGTTGACTGGACACGGCGAAGCGGTGGGGGCTTTAGTCCCTCGGAGCTGCTGCGCGAAGCTTCGAACGAAGACTTCGCGCTCTTCATTCCGGGGGAAGGAGGCACCCACGCGGAAGGAGGAGGTCGGGTTGGAGGGGGATCGACAGGAATTGATACAGGGGGAGCACTGATGATGATGGGTGCCGATGCCTGAGGTTTCATGGGAGCGGTTTTTGGGGCAGGGGAATGGGAGCGATGCACGAGCGCGAGGAACTTCTCCTTTGCACGATGAGCTGCAGCGTGCACGTCCGAGGTGTGTATTGTCGTATTTGAAATGGCGTTTTGTGCAGCTGAGGCCAGATCGTGTGAGGAGTCGGAATCTTCGTTCTCGTCTTCCGTTGGCTGTCGCGAATGCATGGAGGCGGGGTTGGATGATGCCAGTGAATGTCCATCGTGGTCGGCGTTATCCTCATCGGAAGACGAAGATGTGTCGCAGTAGTCCTCTCCTTCACATGCGACGTCAGTCGCATTGGAATGTTTTCTCTTCCGTACACCTCTCAAGGCTGCGCGGACGCTGCGACGATGCTTCTTGATACTTCGTAGAACATCATATTTGAATGTCGGAGGAAAGTCGATGGGCGGTTCCTCGAAGCCCACGAAACATTCTCCGTCAGCCATTGCCGTCTTCAGTTGATCGAACTTCAAAGCGTCTTCGTACTCTAAGAAAGAAGTGATGAAGAGGGGCACCAAGGCAGGACAAGTGAGCTTATCGCACCCTTCCGTGAAATCAACCATTCTGCATGAAGTCTAGTAATTGCAAGACGGAAATTCAGATCACCGAATATGAAGGAATGATCGAATCGGTCGGTCAAATCTGGTCGCAGCACTTGTTAGCCGGCGTGGCAGGGGTTAATATCAGTTAACGCTCACCTTCTGCCACGTTACGGGGGTCGTCAGGTGCCAAAAACGTGTCTACCTCTAAGTCAGCCTGGAATGCTTCTTGTGAGTAAGGGGCGGCCAATCACGAGTGGATGACTTACCTTAATTTTGGCCATATTAGCTAGCCGCTCAGCCTGTCTATCTGCATGGGCTATATCATAGGATTACAATCAATCGCTGCGTAACGAAAAAAGGGAGCACCTACCCGCAAGGTGCGCGTTGATAAACAATAGTGACGTGCCAGCAACCTTCATGCTAATTCCAACCCCACCCTTGTTCCCTAACCTGCCGCCAATCAGACCGGCAGTTACAGTAGACTTCGATGTCCCTGGAGGGGTTGATCGATCAACGTCTAGAACGATAGTAGTACCACTCAGCCCGAACCTTGAACGAGGTGTTGTATGTCTCTATGGATGAAGATGTAGAGTGATATTGCCATCAAGCGCTCTTTCGCATGCAAGAGATACGGGCCGCGAGTGTCTTGGGATTGTGGTGCGGACGCGATGCTGGGGGCTGCTTCGCCGTTTGGTGGTGCGCGCCACGCGGCATTTGTCTCGACCGCTTTTCCTGTGTCCGGGGTGGAAGACCTCACTGGTGCTCCGGTTTCTTGAGCAGACTAGAGGGTAAAAAGTGTGAAATCACCGCGAGGGATACGCGACAAAGAACTCACATCCTGTCCTGGAGCACCAGGCGTTGTGTGGTTGTCGGCATTGGGATCAGAAGGTGTAGTGGATGGTAACGACACTTCAGACGCAACAGCAGGCTTGGCGCTCGGGGCAGCACCAGCTCCATTGCAGAACCAATCCTCCAAGATGGATGACCAACCTACAGGAGCAGGGGGAGAAAGGGCCGCGTCTTTGGGATGCATTTGAGACGCAACGGATTTCAAGGAATAAACAGATGGAGCGGAGGCTTGCTGGTAGGGTGAACCCGTATTGGGGAAGGTGGGGGAGGGTGGGGGACCAAGGGTCCCTGGTGCGGCAAAGCTCTTTATAGGAATCGGCGTCCCAGGCGTTGGGGAGGGTAGTGGGGTATCCGACTGGTTCATACTTTGAGAGACCGCGAGCAAGCTTTGCACCTCGATGCGGTCACCCGCTCCATCCTTCAGGGGTTTGACATTGTTGCCCCCCTGCTTACTCCGCTTTTTCTCCAACTTCTTTTCTTTATCACGTATGTCGAACTTGATGCCAGCGCCGAGTCCGAGAGGTATTCCGGATTGTGAAGGACATTCTTGGCCAGCGACGACAACGATGTGGTAGGGGTGTATGTCATTAGCCTCGAATTGAGGAATGTTGTCACTGGGTAGGTCGGAGGGCGGAACGTAGGGCGGAACGTAGCCTAGAAGGGTGGCCAAGTCGCCTTTCGGAATAGTATAGCTGAGAGATGTCAGACGAGGTCCATCAATAGAGACGGCTTGTACATACCCATGATTCCAGGTGATGATACGAATCTTCAAGAACGGGGGGTCTTTCTGGACTTGGGGCGTGACTGGAGTCAAGAAGACGTCCGAAGTAATATCGAGGGTGGGTATATTGGGTATTGGAAGGATAGGAGGACCCCCCTGATTACTTGGGGTTGGAGGTGAGGTCGGGCTCGGAAATAGAGCTTGGAGTCTTGCAAGGATTTTGGCCCCTATAGCTTCTAATGAGCACACAGTATACGCGTATTGGTGTAAATGGCTTACGGTGGCGTGATGGGGAGACAGGGTTCTGCGGACTTGCTGCTCGGCTGGGCACACTATGGGTGCTGGTTGGAAGATCAGAGTTGACCTCGAGAGCCTCAGCAGAGAACCCAAGTTTGGCGCGTAGGCGAGACAGCCCAAGGTGATGGCGACCATGGTTGTGGGGAATATGAGCTGAACGGGCAGAGGAGAGTGGTCGGTCGTCTTTCGCCACGATTCTGGTGGGGGACTCCAACATTTCTACTGGCAAGACTGGACGTGAAGGGGAC
Organism: Tulasnella sp. 403; assembly: GCA_019632305.1. Taxonomy (NCBI): domain Eukaryota; kingdom Fungi; phylum Basidiomycota; class Agaricomycetes; order Cantharellales; family Tulasnellaceae; genus Tulasnella; species Tulasnella sp. 403. The sequence goes on from WSTW01000006.1 coordinate 92,378, forward strand.
GATTAATAACAAGGATAGCAAAGACGCAAAGGTAGCAAGCCTCGCGGCTTGCTGGCTGATGCCTCGCGCTAGACTAGAATTAAAGTGGGATGCTGCCGAGACGCGGTTGGGATTTGGACGGAGGATGAAGCGGTGACGGCGATAACGGCTTTACTCCGGCTATCACACCGTGCCTTAGTATCCGGGGAAACACCATCCTAAGAATACATCTCTCCGCTATCCTATAACATGTGAGCGTGTACATGAATGTTCTGTAAGTAAATGTGATAATTTATGCGTTGGAAGAACGCAGTAAAACTAACACTGCCCACATATAAAGTGGCAGGGTAAGGTTGTCATTCTGCAGCGACAGAGCCTCAAGAACAGAGCTCAACGAAACAGCGAGGAAATACCGCGGCGTCTAATACATCAGCATGTGGTCAGTGGTGCGGAGGGCACAATTGCAAGGCCACGTACTGAAAATGTCTCAACAATGCCGAGAACTCTGAGCAGCCAAGCGCCCAAGAAAACGGAGAGCGCGAAAGCTATGCTCCCTTCTAGTGTTTTGGGTGAATTTGTTGTCCATAGATGTTTGCCCCAGCGCTTTCCGACGACTGAAGCCTAGGAACGTCATGAGTCATTTGGTAGCGGATAAGTGTTGCACGGAACTTCACCATCGCATCTCCAACACCTAATACAAGGACCCCAGTGAATTCCAGTAGGCGAGTAGGCCTAATGACAAGCCATGTTAATTCAAGAATGACAGGAGCTAACAGACAACGACTCACCCTTCAAACCACACCGCCGCGGCACAACCAGTGAGCAGGTAAAAGTGGCTGAGAATAGCAGTTCCGCTGTCTTTATCGTCGATGAACTCGTTCATAAACACGTGGACGGAAGCGGAGAAAGGGTAGAGTGCGAAATAGCGGACATATTCAACAAAAATGAACAACGAGAACGCGACGCTGAACGAGAGGTGGCAGAACGCAGGCTGCGATCCACGACGACAATTTCAGTGAAGGTGTTTATACAAGAGGTATAAATAGAACCTACGTCCATAGCGAGACCGGGTATAAACATGGCTACGGCGAGGGCATGGAAGAATTTCCGCCGTGCGTTCAGCCCCAAAGTTGGCAAATGCTTGTCCGCGGCGTCTAAAATCTCCGACATTGAATGGCCCATGCTAGATGAAGTCGCAGAGAAGCTAGGCGTCTGGTTGCTCGTCTCGTTTGAGAGTTCCTCCTTCGGGGCCGCTCGCGCGTGGACACGAGCGCCAGGATTGGTATGACCATTTGTTGCCACGTTGCCAGTAGCCGACATGCAGGTCGAGGGAGGGAAAGGAGCCGAGCCATTGGGTACACCTACGATGCGTTTTCCGCTTTTGCGAGCGCGTGCCAGTTGTCTGCTCCAACCTGCAAGGCTTATGCTAGCGAGCAAGCCCCAGTACGCAAGGAGAGCAGGCCGTGACCACGCTCTGTGTCCCTGTGTCACCCACCTCATCACCCACCACCAGGGTGTACACAGCACATTGAACACGCCGTTCCGATGGAAGGTGGCTCCAAGGCACCAGGCAGTCCACGATCCAATTAAGCCCCCCACAATCAAGGCAGACAATCCGTAAAATCCACAAGCTAAAGCCTTTCTGAGTGGCGTTTTTTGGTCGGGAAATCGGAGGCGATATGACGGTTTCTGTGCCAAGTTGCGTGATAAAATGAGGATGGGGCTGAGTAGAAACCCCGTCAAGAAAGCTCCAGGGATCAGCGCAATCTGCAAGACGAGGAGAGGTGTAGGTGACCGATAAGTTTTGATGAATGAGGTCGTTATAGGCCAAATGCGCGCGGATGTCAAGTTGACGGACTCCATGAACAGCGCAGTGGCACCTTGGGCCACTAACCCGAGTTCACCGAGAGTGAAGCCCCTCCTCGCAAGCCTGACCATCACGTAGACGATGAACTGATATGCGAGGGAAATTGTGACCATTTCGAAGAGTGTCAGGTCTGCAAGTGCATATGATGTCAGTGTCGCAAAACAACGAACCGAACCGAACCGAAACTACCTTTCCATAAACTGAACGAAGTGAATTCGGATACGCATCGCATTGCGAGAACTAGAGCCACCGTTTTTATGGAGAACTTGGTGTAAAACCACGCTCGAACCCCCTCAGCCCTAATTGGGAAGTCGTCACTTGGGCCATCGACTGAAGACTTCGATCGCCACTTGGACCATCTCGAGACTGACATATGGCAAAACATGATGAACGAGCAAAGAGTCGTCAGTTGCACAAGGTTCTTCCTGGATTCAACAAGGGCCCGCATCCTCGATATATGGGGATGATACGGTGAAGGCGGAAGGTCTCTTGATGGCGTAACAAGCCAGTGGGCCGGCAGCGGATCGATGTCGTCCGAGGATTGGCTTTGAAGCGTGAGTGAGAGGTGCAGGAGGGTTGCGACGATAATAGGAACGAAAAGAAGCGATGTTACCGCACCATCGTCAGGGCAGTCGCTGCAACACCTAGTTAATCGCAGCTTTCACCCCATAATAGAATATAATCGGCTCTTACCGATAATCTCGGAGGCCTGTCATCCATACGAATGCCATCTCACGCTCTCGGGGGCCGGAAGCTGCGGGGGAAGGATGGCGACGTGTGTCTGACGTCCGAGAAGTCGCAAGGAGCGATACGGATGGCTTTTGAATAGCGCCGAGAGTTGGGTGTACCAAGGAAAGTATCCCCAAGGCAAGCAGTTCTGCGCAGCGAAACTGTCAACCATCCTGAAGTTGACCGAATTGACGTGACGCACCTCGAACGATTGGAATGAGGTCATTGTTTCCATGTTCATACAGTCGCCACGCGGCCAAAGCAAGAGCTCCCAGCAGTAACAAAGCCTCTCCACCGCGACGGACGTCGAGGACGAGCTCAAGCGACGGGACGCGGTCGGAGAAAGTTAACGAGATGTGAACGCGCTCGGTGAAAATAGCCGCGAAACCACGCTGAAGGTTCTTGGTGGACACAGGAGAGAGCGAGATCTTCCGCACAGTGGCGGGGGCAGTAGCAGGTGCGACGTTTGGCGGGGACGGGGTTCTAGTGGCAATAGCCGTCGTGCTACTTGCGGTGTCGGCCTGCGGCGATTGCTTAACCGGGCTTTGACTCCTTTTGATATGATCATCAATGAAAACGCGTATCCCAAGAGCCTCTGCTTCGGTTTCCGAGTCAGAGGCCAACGGAGAATGGTCGACGTTGCTGGATGCACTGGCGAGGTAGCTAGTCCGCGGGATGAGGCGGGGACGAGGTTGCCGGCCTCCGCTGAAGACCCGTGGACGAATCTTCGGTGTCGGAGGCGGCGAGGGAGACGATCTGGTCGACACAGACAGCGTGAACGACGGACAGACGGGGGGAAGCGGTGGTGGTTGCGCGAGAGCAGGTCCTGGTCAAGAATCCAAATCTGAAGTTCCCGAGGTCCCGGCGTCTTTGTTAATCTGTGACGATGGGAAGATCGCCGTCAGTGCCGTGCACTGTGCGAACGCTAACCTCGTTCCCAACACCAACCCTCAAAACGTTCTGCCACTTGAGTTATGGGAACGATTGAAGAAGTCAAAGAGTCTCATACTCAGCCTTCCAAATGGCCAGTGTGGGCCCTATCCACCGCTACAACGGCTCTCCTCGCTTTTTTCCTGTGCGTGAACTATAGCCCGACGTCCTTCAGCTTATCGGTCGTTACTAACCAACGTTTAGTCTAAACAAAGACTATTCATACGAGATACCAAGCTCGGTTATTCAGCTCAAGGATGCTTGGTCCAATCTACCGGTTCCTAGTGTCCAAGCCTGCGATCCTAATCTTACCAAATGGATCGAAGAGGAGGCTACGCTCGCCTGGAATAAAATCTTTCAACAAACTGGGGCGCCGTCAGGAGCTCATGAAGGCTTTGTTATCGCATCCCCTTCAAAGAAAGCGCCCGACTATTTTTATACATGGACACGAGAGTAAGTGACCTCGCCCCGCCGACACGGCCGGATGTCGTTTACTCTTAACAGCTCCGCGATCGTAACGTCTGCTATGTTACACGGCCTCGTCACGACCAACGACACGTCGTTAGAAGCAAATCTCAGACTGTACGCCTATTCCCAGGAACGCCTTCAGCACGTCTGCAATCCTTCAGGATGTTTCGAAGAAGGACTTCATGGCCTCGGAGAACCAAAGTACCACGTTAACGGATCAGCCTTCACGGGATCATGGGGAAGGCCTCAAAGGGTACGTCGAGATTTATACCACCGCCCTCATTTTCGCTCACCGAGCTTTTCAGGACGGCCCTGCCCTCCGTGCCATCACCCTGATCGACTTTGCAGAATATCTTCTCAATAGAGGCACACCTGAGGACTACGAATTCGTCCAACAACACCTGTACAAGCCTGAACTCCCAGCTCTGAGCGTCGTTAAGGCGGATTTGGAATACGTCGCCCGATACTGGAGCGACAAGTCATTTGACCTGTGCGTCATCCTTCTTGTTATGCAATATCGTATCTTCTCACTGGCCCGGTTTCTTAGTTGGGAGGAGATAGATGGCCACCATTTGTATGCCCACCCCGAGACTGAGCGAATATGCATCCAACTGACCTCTGTTACAGCTTCACGTACATCGTATCGCGTACGGCGTTGGATAAGGGAGCGAGACTGGCGCTTCGACTGGACGATCCGCACGCAGCGTCCTACTACGCTCTAGAAGCCGGTGCTATCACCAAGCACCTCCGTGAGTTTATCGAGAAGGACAAAGGAATCGTTCTGGCCTACAAGAATCCGAAACAATTTAACCGCACCGGGCTTGACGCCGCGTTCCCACTTGGCGTGCTCATCGCCGGCGGAGGAACTGACGAGGAATGGGAGCCGGCCAACGAATACACACTAGCGACTATCAAGGAATACGTAGATTCGTTCAGAGACGAGTATAAGATCAACCAAGGCGAAAAGAAGTTGGCCGTTGCGACTGGTCGATACGCAGGTTCGTCTTGGTGTTCAGTTGTTGCGTGGATTCAATGTTTACCGCTGCAAACTAGAGGATGTATATGACGGCATAGGGGTATCGCTGGGGAACCCCTGGTACCTCACCACACTCTCCGTATCCCATGTCTTGTCGCGTGCCATCCACCATTACATTAAGCAATCCGCTCCAATCCAAGTGACGCCTATTAACAAAGCATTTTGGGCCCAGTTCGACAACTCCGTCGAAGAGGGTGACGTCTTTGAAGCCGGCAGCCGTCAATGGAAACGTTTGCTCAAAGCGGTGGCGACTTGGAGCGAAGGCTTTTGGGGAGTTGCAAAGAAATACCAGGGAGAAAATGGCCGACTTGATGAGCAAATTAACAGGTACGCCTTGAAGTACCCATTGCTTTTGACCCAATACTCAACAACTAACACTTCTACAGAGATACTGGCTTGCCTCAGTAAGGCCTCTCTGGGGTTGATCCATCAGCTATTCTAACACGTTTCTTCCATAGGGGTGCTAGGGATCTCACATGGTCCTATGCTGCCTTTTATCTTGCTTCCGAAGATCGTCGGCTCGCGTGCCAAGCCGTCGCTGCCTAGATAGAGTTTGTACGGACAAATTTCACGACAACCACGGTCATGTCGTTCCGCTGTCGTACTCAGCTTTACTCGAATCCACTCATCGTATCGCATCTCGTCGTTGAACTCCCCTTGTTTTCACCTATCTCACTCGCAAGCCCAGTTTTCCGTTACTTCTAGAGTATGCGTTGTTAGAACGAAATTTAACGAGGTGGGGTGATATTTATACGAGTGTTCTACAACACAACGAGCTTAAAACGAAAATTGGGAAGAAAGCTCAATATCTAGATGGTGGCCCACAGGGTGTACGACTGGATCAACAGTCCCACCCGTAAACCTTCGTATCTTCTACCTTTGTTCCCCAGCCCTCGGTGCTAGTGCCATTCGGGCAGATTCCCACACCAAAGGCGTCGTAGAGCATGTTCTCCACTACATTTCTAGCGCTGAGGACTTCTGTTTCCATGGTTGAAATCCAAGGTTCCATGTTGTTGACATACCAGAGTCCCTCGTCTGGCTTGACGGGGGGGAAGACCTTCGTCGGAGGAAGCTTGGGATATGAGTCCCACTAACAAAATCGACATGTTAGAGATAATACATTAGTTGGACACGAGGATGACGTACCTCCTTGCGATATACCCACCCCAGTGTGCCTTTTCCGAAGACCTCCTCGAGCCACTCATCAGATTTGTGATCGAGACTAAATATCTTGAAGATGTGTTCCTCGCGTCCATCCTTCACGAATGTCTTGTGGTACGAGATGGACTGGAAGTCAGGGGCTGGGCCACCGTTTCGTACACCTTCAGCCGTCGTGAGGATATTCTTGGGAAGAGATGATCCGGGTGCCCATCCGAACTTTTCGGGACGAGGTCGGAAAGAGGTCGTGCTCAAAAGAGTAACATGAAGGTGAACGTATTCGACGGGTGGGAATTCCGCAGAAGATCCCAAGAGAGTGATCCCAGAGAGATGGAACGGCGTGGTAAGAATGACATGGTCGTAGGGGATAAGAGGAATGTTGGTAGATGTGCCGGAGAGTGTCCATTCAGTTTTTCCAGAGGTCTTTGACTTGCTTAAACCCGTAATTGTCGTGTTAAGGAACACTTTCGCGTCGGAATGCTTGACAAACCCTTCAAACATCTAGAAAGAAAGAAAAAATGGGTTTAAAAGCCATATCGCAAGGGAAAAGAATGGCCCAGACCTGATAATTCTGCGTATACCAAGTGACTCATCAGTACAGCAATCATGACAGGATACCGTGTATACTCACACCACCAGTCACCTGCGACGCTCCGCCCGTCGCCATACTAACAGCCCCTCCCAGCCCATGGATAGATGTGATATCTTGAGCGTAGTTCACCCTCGAGCCGATCTCGATCAGTTCTTTAGTGAATTTATCGCTCACTCCTTGTCTCGTATAGTATTCGTAGCCCGTTTCAGAGGTGAACTGGGAGAATCCCAACGCTTCTCCTAGTTCATGTACAGATTTCCAGTGTGGGAGAGTCGGCGTGTATGCTACCAGCAAGTCTTCAATCATTTTCGCAACCCTGAAGAATGACAAAGATGAGGAGGAAGAAGTCGACAGTTCCTCGTTAGTGTACTCACAATGCTCGAGCCTTCGTGGGAGATGAATAACCGTAACGCCAGAGTATCTTCACGTTATCCCACCATCCACCGTTGAGCTTCAGGGTCCCTCTACAGTTAGACCAATTCGAACGCCTAAAACGAGATCAACTCACGGTAACGAGAAACTGGTTCCCGTCCCAAATCCCCATGTCATCATCTTCGTCAGCAAGGTTCGTCGTGTTCAATCCAAATTCTTCGACAGCCCTAAATAGGTTCTTGTTTGCACGAACAAAAATAGATGCTCCCAGCTCTTCGACAAGGGACGGGTCGTTGTGAGGGTGGACGACAATGGAACCTGCAGGCAACAGCGCGTCAGATGGCAACCAACTCAGGATACGCAAAACACGACTTACGACCACCGATGTACGTGTTCTGTAATTTCCATGGTTAGAAAACGTGAAACATGTGGGTTATATTGACAAACCTTGTCGAAAATGTGGACCTCGACGTCAAAACCATGTCTTTCCTTTGCTTTGTTGATCCACCATGCTGCGGAGATTTTGAGCAGCTACAGAGAGATAGATACCAAGAGAAAACTTACCAGACGATGATCCCCCTGCACCAGCTCCAATCACAGCGATCCTCACTGGGCTGGGCTTCACACTAAAGATTTCCTGGGTAGTAGGAGCAGTAGCAAACACCGCCCGTGTGATGAACGAGAGGTCCCATGCGCCCGCAAGAACGAGTGTAGTAAAAAGCGGAATAGATCGAACAAGACGCATCGACTCAGAATGGCACAATACGAGTGGGGGGATGTGTCGCTGTGGTTTGGCGAAGACGGCGATACAAACGGATAAGCTCTCACGCGCGGCGATTTCAAAAGCGACCGAGCCAATCGACGTACGCAAGCTCGAGACATTGCACAATGCTACTATTATTTCTAATGTATCGCCCGTCTCGTAACATGCCAGTGCCTGTACTGCGTGCGGCCTTCTCTTCCTGTGCTCGACGGGCATCTGGGTCTGACGTCGTGGTTCCCGTCTCTCGCTTGCCCCGAGGCTCGAAGTTTGCATCACTGCACGTAAGCACGCGCGATCTTGTATTGCTAGATTGTTTCTCAATAAGGCTCGCTTCTCGTAGTATCGGGGTGCTAGGCCGGGTTCTGTCGCGAAACTTGGTTACCTGGTGCAACGAGCAAGCAGCTGCCTCGACCCGGACCATCCCTTCCATAAGTGTGAACCGGATGGAGCGCCGTCGTACGTTTCGACGATGTACAATGTCCGTGCCGTTCCGGCCGCCAGGTTGGCTCCCCATCATACGTCGAAGCTCAGTTTTCCGTGGTCAAAACCTCGAGAATGTAATGACCCCCGAAAGGTGCCAATGTCTTTCGTTATACGGGGTAGCCCAGAGGCGTTGCATCCGAGCGGGTTTATACGGTCTGTCACTCGAAAACGTACGAGAGAAGCACTGAAACTCGTCATTGCCCGAGGCGCTCGTTCTGCCCCAGATCCCAATTGTCTAACGTTGAACGAGGATGATATCGATCCAGACAAGTGGCTACTGAAAGGTGAGGCATTCGGGAGCTCTCTGTGTATATTATTTACTGAGGAGTTGGCTTAGGCTGGACGTATATCTTCCGACCGACCTTGTCCGCTTACAAGGCACCCATGCCTGCCCTTGTGGACGACCTCAGACTCGCCTTACAAGCGATCAAACAAACAGGCGACGCGCTAGAAATGCAGTGGGCTAAATCCGTTAGTCCTCGTAAGGCAAGCCGCCGTTCTCGTTCAAATGAAGAATCACCAAGAGCTCGTACAAAAATGAGCCGCAGTGGCAGAATATCCGATCCTTAGTAGGGAATTCAATTGCCTACTCCCGTCATCTCTTATGGTTCTCTCGTTCGAATGGTGTGCCTCCCGACTTATCGTCCGCTGCCAGGGACCAAGCAAGTTGCCAATAGTGGCTATTGGGTACTATGACTGGGTACTGTAACATGCATTTTGCAGGGCACATAAGGCAGGGGGTTATGGACCCTCGAGACCGTTCTCCTCACACAGCTCACCAAACTCATGGAAAGAAGTGGTACACTACAGGCCATCTACCCCTCCTGTTATGTTACTTGTATCCTATTAGATGGAGTATTTCATCCCCAAAGTAACACAGTACCTTGATCCTGGCCCAGTCGTGTGACCGCTGCGCACTTTCGCGCTGAGTCCTGACGTCAAACTAATTACGCGAATGTTCCCCCAACTAAACGATAGCAACGAACACCTGAAGACTTTGGATGTATGCACAGACCGCTTTACACTCAGAACGACGTCATCGGAAAGAGATTTCTGTCGCTAGTAGCTCTTAGAGTCAGTCGAGGACGAATGGCAGGTCGTTTCGGTATCGTCCATTACATATTTCTCGACGGGTTGCAGCACCCAATGAATCACCGCACCGAGGTATAGGATCTCATCGAGTTTGGCTCGAGCCCTGTTACGCAAGGATCGACTCCCAATTTCGTCCTTTACCATAGATGTCCTGTCCCGTGAACCGCTATCGGGCAGTGACGGACAAAGAGGCCTGAAAATTATCATGATGTCGGTATCGCGCATCAAGCACAGTCTGACCCGGTTGATGGGAACTATGTGGTTTCTAGGTGGCCCGTTGCCAGTGGGACCACAGACCACAGAGTGATCTTGCCAGCTGCGGAGCCGGGTTAGATAAGTCCGACGAGATGTCCGACAAAGGCAAAGGGCGGCGTCGTGCCACGACACCCATTCACAAGCCCAATACCGACCTCTTGCATGTTATTTATTGCCATGGACATTTAAAAGTCCTTGTATGTGATATGGGTGGATCCTCTCGCCAGGGATACGATGGGCAAAGGTTGACTTTGCAACCAATTTTAGCGACGAATGCACCACCCCGGGTGCGGCTCATTCGGGCATGTCGAGTCTACTTTTGCGACACGCTCCTGGGGTTCTGGGACTCTCTGTGACACGCCGCGGGACAGATCTAGGCTCTGGCGGGAAGGAGAAAGGAGTGTGTCACTCCACGCCGCGCTAGACTAAACTGGCGAGAACTTTGCATCTACACTTGAAACACTTCACCTCGACGACTCGCTGGGCTTCTGTATCTTGGTTCTGCGCCATTTGAAGTCGTTTCATGCGATCCTTTCGTTGTTGGAGGCGGACCGTTTACCGTTTTTTCACCGGTTGATTTGGGGCACGACGGAAGACCCATGCCGGACAGTGGGTCTTCCCCAAGTGAAACTGCACGCTCCAAATCGAGGTGACGTAGAGGGATTGGCCGTCGCCTTTGAGTTTGGGGCCACGATGCACCCCACACTCTGGAATCGGAACACCCAGTCGGAAAACCGGCCAGTTATTGGCTGTGCGCGACGATAAACTGCTTATTGATCGACGCGGCGTGCATTCTTCGTCATACACATGACTGCTTCGCTCTGCTTTGGGAAGGCGATTGGAGAAAGCGTCGATTTGTCTTCGATCGCGGCTTGCGATCGCTTTTCGCTTTCCCCCTTTGCCCTGACAATGTCTTGCTTCATTTCTACCTTGCATACTGCTAGAGGGCTGCACATTGGACGTTTCTCGCAAAGCCCGACGGCGATACGTCTGAGCTCTTGCTGTTTGGAGAAGAGGGGGTAATAGGAGGCTTCCTCCGTTCGAAATCTGCCCAGGAAGCTTGGTTCCAAATTTGAGCGACGAAAAGCCATACCCCACACTATGGTTGAGCTGCAAGACACGGAATCTACCTGTCTCCGACTAAACTGGTCACCTACTCAATGAAGCCACCCAATTCGCTTGGATCCGCCAGCCTGAAAAGGCGTTTGGGGTGAACTCTACACGACTAATGTTCACTGCCAATGACATACGTAACTGAATATGGAAACGGAGGCGCTCGTGTGGCCTCCGAGGGGGGAGGGTTTTCAGAATGTTCAGTTATGGGAAACGCAGCCGCCGGAACTACAATTAGTCACTTCCGTGATATACTGGGAAGCAAGATAACGCATACCTGACGTCGAATGTACGATGCTCGAGTGGGAAATGGGGATCGCGCGCCGAATCTGAAGGGAACTTGCACAAAACCCTTCTCAACGGCGGAGATTCCAACGACACGAGCTCATTCAAAGGCCTTCATCATTTATGTCACCTGCCATCGAATTCCTCATGGACAGAGCGGCGACTACTCTATGGAGTGCAAGCACAGTCATGTTTGGAAGCACGTCCCTAGCAGTTCCCCCTCTCAGCCTTTCGCCGCACCCTCGATCAAAATCAAAGCTTGATCAGTTATGCACGCCTCGACGTCTCAAGAAATGCTGGTTGTTCGAAAGGGACGACGTATGACATCACAGAAAGCGGCTGGCACCGCATCCGGGAATAACAACGGAGATGGACCACACAACGTGTGTCGGTGGCCGCCACGCGTGCTTCCCCAGGTATCTCACTCTGCAGTAAGCTCAAGAACAATGCATTCAGGAAAATACCAACCTTATGCACGAGGCGCCCAGGTTGCGCGCTACCAGGTGAAGTATTTCGCAAGTGATCCCAGAAAAGGGATCCGAGAAGTCCCGATAATCTCGACGATATCGTTGCCAAGGACAGTGCAAATTATCTGGCCGAAGCACGAATTACATCGTTCAGGACGGATGACCGGCCACGTTCTATATACATTATTAGCCGCCTAACACGGGATATTATGAGCGGTAACCCCCCCGGCGACATCATCATCATGTCATGACGTGAACGGTAGTCAGGGAAACGTGCCAAAGGCTCACCCGTGCCGCGGGCCGTGGCAGTTCGGTTTGATGTCCTTTATGGTAAATGTATGTCGGAGTAGATAACAGAAACTGATGGGTGGCTGGCACAACCTGCCGAAGCGAGGCAGAAGCTCCCTGACGCTTCTCCCCGAGTCAGGTGCTTCCTGTGTATACCGTCCGGGGAGTGGTCGTTAAGGAAGGATGGTGTGTGAGGTTCGGAAGTCGGCGGCGAGCGACGCGCCAGGAAGTCCACTTAGACAAATTTGACGTAAGCCGTGTGGTTTGGGAATGTCTTGGTGCAATTAACGATTGTATTCCTGGAGATGGGGATGTCGGGCCTCTGGGGAGGTGAAATGGTCGAATACGGGAGATGTGAAAGTCACCTAAGCCGGTCTTGCCGTGCTTGCTTCCATGGAGCCGCAGGAGCTACCAAACAATTTACAGTTCTTCCACCGCATACGGCTCTTTCTCCCCGTTTGAAGTTTACTTTGATTGTGTTTAGGAGGTTGAGGCAGTGGGCAGGAACGAGGGCGAGCTTATTCATGTGCTTTTTCACGGTTGATCGAGGCGTTTCTGTCCAAGTAAAGCGAACTTGTGTAAGCATCGATTTTCTCGCGGAACAAATGGATTCCACCACTGCCACCGAGATCACTGTCCGCCAGACCCAAGAATCCGATAGTTCTCCACGAGTCAAAGACAAACCGGCTGGCCTTCCTCTTGATTTCATATATTTTCCAAGTGATGACGGTGTTGATGAGAATCTACTGATTTTCTTGCATGGTCTTGGTGCGTCAAAGAGCTCCGAATCGGTCCCAATAAACACTTATAATACTGCAGGAGATACACACGAGCCGTTTGCAAGACTGGGGCGTTCGTTGAAGCTTCCCCAGACTGCAATACTCGCCTTAAAAGCACCAATACAGTACGTAAGGGTAATAAACATTCTTCCGCCAGTTTCGGACCAATAATTTCAACCTTTCGGCACGCAATTTGGCAGGATTCCATACCTAGAAGAGGAGGCGTTTCAATGGTATCCGTCGTTCGACCATCTGGGGGAGTTGCTACCAAATCCAAATCCGACGGCAGCGATCGATCTTTTGATGGGGATCATTGAGCAGTTGGTCAATCAACTCGCGTGGGCTGCCGATAGGATACACCTCTTTGGATTTGGTCAGGGTGGCAGCCTAGCGTCCGAGGTCGCGCTTCGGTGGTGGAAGGGCAAGGCTCAAAATGGTTTGGCGTCAATTGTGACAGTGTGTGGGCCGCTATTGTCACACCCAACGTCGAGCGTCAACTGTCCAACGCCGGTCCTCGTTTTTCACCGGTCTCAGTCGACCTCAGCCCTAGGATCCTTTAGAAAGGGTTTCTCTATCGTCAAGGAGGCGAAGTTCGGGGGTGGGGAAGGGATGCCAAGGTCCAAGGACGAATGGGAGGGGATAATGAGGTTCTGGGGCGAACGGCTTTCGCGGCGGCTGCTGTCGGACGGGGGGTTGTACGAGGTGCTCACGGGAACTTAGCGCATAAAGTGTCTTGCGATTGCCTGGACAATCTTGATTGCATTGGAGCGGCGCTGGAATCTGGCTACGTGATTGGGATACGTGAGGGGGTGGATGATGGTGGACAATTCCGACGGAATTATGACGAGAATAGAGAGCCTTTGTAGGAGGGGATTCGGGGATGGAGCAGGGGAAGTAGAGTGGTGGTACAGCCGCTAAGTAAATCAGACATCGCCGCGTGAAGTTCCGTCTACGGATCGACTCCAACTACCACCTCGCTCCGCATACGCCAGCCACGATCAACGAGTACGCCGTCTGCGCTGAACCACAGCGAGCACAACCACCGGACCGCCAAATTCGACTTTTTCATTTGGCTAGCCACCGTACCTCTTCACGTCTCCCTTCTCACACTTCCTCCTCTCTCGTGACCATTCCACTCTCAACCGCCGCCCCTGTCCATTCTCGCAGGACCCGCGACGTTTCCCTCGACAACCCAGCTCACAACGTCCTCCATCGTCTTCCTCGCTTGCGGCGACGCTCAGCCCGTGATTCGCGACACTTTTTAACGCGCTGTCGTAGCGTCCTCGGAACCCAAGTAGCGTCAACCCCCTTTATCGTCCAAGCTGGGCCTCCTCATCCTCCGTCCCTTCGATCCAGCGCGATCACACATGGCAATGCCACCCGTGTCGGGCTCACCCCCGGCGCCGTCCAAGGCCAGCTTGAAAGCCTGGTGGAAGCAGTTTACCTTTATGCAAAAGATGAAAAAGAATCCTCACGTCAATCCTTCTGTTGCCAAGAGTGAGTCCATGCTTCCTCTCATTCCCGCCTCGCGCCATAGGAGAGAATTCTAACCTGTCTCGTTCCAGTCTCGGCTGGCTCCACTGTATTTGGCAAGCCCCTTCGTGAGAGTCTGCGGTGCGCTAGCGTCCATATTTCCACCGCAAATGCCCAAGGAGAACTGTATGTATGGGGTTATGTCCCCGTAGTCGTCGCGAAATGGTGAGCTTTCCCTCGTTACACACCCACACGTCGTTCGCTTCCCTGAGAAGGCACCGTTCGAATTCGGACTGACCCACCATCACCCGTCTACCTTCCGCCACGATATCAGTGGGCTCTATCTCAAGGAGAACGGTACGTTTGCGTTTCCCCGATCGCAATACTTTCACGAGTCTATCGCGTTTACTGACCTCGTTTCGCCCCTGATATAGCCACAGAGGTAGAGGGAACTTTCCGTGTCAATGGCTCGAATAAGCGGATGCGGGAACTGCAAGTCCTCTTCGACACACCACCTCGGGTAAGCCTCCGTGGACATATGCCAAGACGGCAAACGCTCACTCCGTGTGGCTTTGCAGTACGGCAAGGATCTAGACTGGAGCAAGAGACAGTTTACAACGCATGACGTCGCGAGCGTCTTCCGTCGATACCTGACCCAGATGCCCGTACGTGTCACCCATTCACGTGCGCCCCCCGCGTCACTAACCGCGGCGGCACATCATAGGAACCTGTTATCCCTCACGACCGGTATCACGACTTCCGGAACGTACTATCACGACAGCCACAGCTATCTCAGCAGGACAAGATTGAAACGTACAAACGGTTAATTCAATCGTTGCCGCGTGCCAATCAATACCTCCTCCTTTATGTGCTGGACCTCCTGTCCGTGTTTGCCAGGAAAGCGGACAAGAACTTGATGACGGCTCAGAGTCAGTCGTCGCCACGCGCTCTTCACCTTTGGGACTAACAGACCCTCTCAGATCTGGCGACGATATTCCGACCTGGGATCATTAACCACCCTTCGCACGAATTGGCCCCTACGGAACATCGCCTGAGCCAGGAGGTGTTGGAGTTCTTGATTGCCCAACAAGATTGGTTCATGATGGATGTTTCTCCCCCTCCGCGCCGGGATTCGATCCTTGGTCCGCTGCAGCCGACGGCACAGGATGTGTTGATCGTACCTACGGAAAAGGGTGACGACCCTGCGGAAGGTAGCTGGAAGATGGTTGAAACGGTCAAGGTAAGAGACCCGAGTACGGTGCGCACACCAGTTCATGCTTGACGATTTTGCTAACAAAAGGTGCCATGCCTGGATAGTCGTCCACCATTGACAGAAGACATACAACAGTAGATCGCGGTTCCCTGAGACGACCATCTGTTCGATCAAAGACGGATGATGATCGTTCGGGATACGGAGGTTTCGGAGACGTTCAGGGACCGAAAATAAGCCTTGAAGTTCGGAGCTCCCAAGATGAGCCTATTGTTGCAGGTGGTGCCTCGGTGAAACGGTCAACGACGCTGCCAAGTCGTCGCTCAAGTTTGCGTGGCGCGGACTCGTCTGGGTCCCCCACACCCGATGCACCACCGACATCGACCCGGCGGCGACAACCGAAGAGCCAACAGGAACCCAAGATGTCTGCAGAGGGATCCGAGGGACGGTAGGAAGTCGCCAAGCGGGTTTCTTGGAAGTACTGCGTTTATTTGTTTTGGCCATACCTTATTTTTCTATGCTCACCCTTCTTGCCGCTACCGTCTAGAATAATGGCTTTTAGTTGCGACGCAAGGCTTCTTATTCTTTCCGCTATCGGTAGCTTGGGTTGCGGTCTATATCCCCTTCGCTTGTCATCCACAGCTACCCCCTTTTCTCCTTTTGTGACGACGTCTTATGCATTATGTCCAGCGCTCACGGACGCTTTCCTACTGTACTTTCCATTACTCCTTCTCTTTCTCTAGGGTATACTATGTACGGCAGTGTTTACTTTGACTTGGGACGAATTTGGCACTCTTGTCGGCAACTTGAGACCAACTTGGAAATCCGCAGCGCCGATGGACGAGCTTGAAATACCACGGTTGCAGCCCACGTCGCACCTCAACGTCCCCCTCCGAACACCTTCCCCCATTGCACTCGTTGCTCACCGACTGTGTCGTTGGTGAGTGTTATTCTTAGGCTACGCGAACCAACAAACCGCAGTTCAGCCGAACGAACCCCCTGAACGCCTTCTGACCTTCCAACATTCCCTCCTCCTCAACGATCATCCTAACGCTACGACGACGACGACGACGAAATGGCCCATATGCAAACTTATTCCGACCTTGACGATCCCCGCAGACCAGATCCAAACCAAGGTTCGTGCCCCTGATCCGAGATCTGTCACGCTGTCTCGTTGCGCACACGCACAGCTACGAATACTGACGCCGCCTTTCGTTACATACGCCAGGCCACCAAACAGCTGCTGTGAGTTCCATTCGTTCTTCCTTCCATTCTGCCGGCATCTGCGCCACTCTTCTGCAACGCGACCCCGCCTTGTACCGACGCCGTCATAAACCGCCAACGTACACCCGAGACTCATTCTTCTTTTCTCCCCCTCTTTCCTTTGTGGCCGTTGCCAATATAAGTACAACCAGAACGCTTGGGGTTCCAACATATATCCACCGTACAATTCCTCTACCGATCAGTTCAATCCCCAACCTCGTTCGTTCCCTACCAATCCTACCTCAGGAGGCTATTCGCCCGTAACTACTTCAAGATACAACAACCCAATGACTTATTCCGACGAAGGTAATAATGGTCCGATGTGGTCCGAGAAACCTAATTCTGGAAGCGGAAGCAAACGGAAATGGTTCATCATCGGCGGTGTCGTTCTCGTCATCATCATTGCTGTGGCGGTCGGTGTAGGCGTTGCCGTCTCGCACAAATCGTCCAAGCCGTCTTCGTCAACATCTTCTGCTGCCAATGGGACGTCGCCGGCAAACACCAAGGACTGGGTGATGTCCGTCAATAACGTCGTCAAGTACAACCCCAAGGATCTATCCCAGTTCCAGAAGGATCCGAGGTTGTCAATGTCCTTGTACGGCATGGCGTACACGCCCGACGGCGCCATTCTGCCCAACTGTGGCGCAACCTTTGACAAGGTTCTCGAGGACGTCTACCTCATGAGCCAGTTGACCACTGTACGCGATCTATGCACTCCATGCATTTGACGCGCGCTTACCATGTTTGCCTCTTAGCGCGTCCGGCTCTATGGAACTGATTGCAAGTGAGTTTTTCTTTGTTCTAGACCGATGATCTTGGCTAATCAAGGCCGCATCTGTAGCGTCACCGATCTCGTACTAGATGCGATCCAGCAGACCAAGACCAACCTTTCCGTTTATATTGGGATCTATATTGACAACGACGATACTGTATATGCCCGTCAGCGCGATGCGACCAAGTACGCAGTGCCTCCCCCATTTTGCTGTGTGAGAAAGCTCATGTTTTGTCCAATAGGCGTATCCTTCAGACCTACGATACAAAGCACGTCCTCGGCATTACTGTCGGCAATGAGTAGGGTGTCTGTTGCACCATTCGGCGGACCATTGAACTGACCGTTGTTCAATAGGTTCATCTTGAACAACCTCACTGCCGCAAACAGCCAGGACCCTACCAGCCCCACGGGCGTTGCTGCTGCGGAGTTCCTTATTGCTAAAATCCAGGATGTACGAAGTATGCTTGCTTCGCTCAGTCTACCCAAGACGATTCCAGTTGGCAATGGTGACGCTGGAAGTTACACCAACATCCAGTTACTAAGTGCAGTCGATTACTTCATGAGCAATATTCATCCCTGGTGCGTAATCAGATTTCTCTCGGATACACCCGCAAGGCTGTTGGACTGAGTTCCTTGCGGTGTTTAAAGGTTCGGAAATCTGGCCGTGGACCAGGCCGCTGGATGGAGTGAGTATGCAGTTACCATGCGTACATTACACGTACAGGGATTTCGTATTAACACTTTGCTTCCCAGCCTGGCAATTCTTCCAGGACAATAACGTTGCCCTTGCTAACAAGACTCCCAACCATCCCGAGTTGATCATTGCTGAAATTGGATGGCCATCGGTCCGTATCCCTTTCTCATTTTCCGCGCCACGATCACACCGTTGACTCCCCTCGTCTCCTTAGCAATCTTCGGATGCGGCACATGCTACGGACGGTCCATCCAAGGCCGACATTCCTACCCTCCAAACCTTCATGGATAACTGGATCTGCACTGCCAATAACAACGGCACGAAGTACTTGTACGTTCCTGCCGACCTTCTTTCTGGGAAGTTGCATACACTGACTCTGATCTGCCTCTACTTTCTGCCACTTGTAGCTGGTTCGAGAACATGGACCAACCATGGAAAGACCAATTGTACGGAGGTGTAGAGGGTTGGTGGGGTCTTTTCGATTCGAAGTGCGTGTGTTCTGTCCCTGACCTACCATTCGGCACGCCCGGCATGGAGAGTGTTACTGATAACTCGTCGCTCGATTCTCAGGAGCCAACTGAAGAATGTGACCATTCCAAACTGCCCCGCAACTGCCGCCAACTAGACTTTTTTTCTTCGTCGTTATGCCAAGTTTTGAGTTGTAGGATAGTTTGAGAGCAAAACTGCCTCCCCCGCGACTTCTTCCTTCGCCCCCTCCGCCATTTTTGCCCTTCATCACTCTTGCAACCCGCCCTCCCCACACCCAGCGGACATTTCTATGATTTATTGCTGGACCATTATTGCTTTCCGACCCGCTTCCACTCGTTTCTTATTTACTCATTCGTAACGAAACGGACTCTATGGATCGAGATGCATGATGATTGTCCCTTTTTGTTGCAGTGATGAGAACGTACTTTTTTAAGCTACAATGGGGGTGGGGTTTCTGTTTATGCTGCCGAGGGCATAAAGATCGTGTTGCTCTACAACCAAGTCTCTGTGGTGTAGTGGTTATCACGTGTCCTTCACACGGACAAGGTCTTCGGTTCGACCCCGAACAGGGACATTGATCTTTTTTTAGTCTTTCTTGTGTACACTACACTCGGGTGTTTCGAGGGCTATTCCCTTGGACTGTCCCGCCATGTTGTTGTTATTCTTTTAGGATTCACTGGGAAGAGTTGATCCATCCAATGTCAACATTCTATAGGCTGTACTGTACATCTACCACGTCGAGCACTTGGTAGAGTTCGCGACAGGTACATCACGTGATGACATGACGCGTCTAGAACTTGAGAACACTCAACCACCTCATGAAGTCTCCAATCTATCAAATGATAGCGCGGCATCTGTTTCCAGTTACTGTACTTGTGACAGCGGTATGCACGGAACATACGGCAACTAGGATGGTCCTGTGGACGTGTCGGTTCGAAATTCGAATAGTCTGATACGGTTCGTTTGAGTCATCCTCGGAATCCATCATACCTATGATGGGGATTTTGATTTACTGGCGCTTAAGCTGCAACGCACGACCATTAGCTTATAGGGACCTCTCTGGGAATCCAATAAGTGTGTGCACCCATGTACCTTCACCTTCTCCCGTCTCCGACATGTAGACGCTCGGACCTACGCATTATGCTCGACTTTGAGTCGCCCCTGCTTGAAGAACCTCGGGGTGTGGCAATAGATTCGATGCCATCAAAGCGCCAACTCTGCTAATCTCCAGCGTCGGCCCATTGGACGTCGTGTCCAGTGATTATCATGTTTAGCCGTGGTCATGGACTGGGGCCTGGCGTTTAAATATCTTCGACTGGCACATCCTGTCGTGTTCCCGTCGCTTTTCTGCCCCCCTCCCCAGCATCCAAACATGCGATACTTGACCCCTTTGACTATTGTCGCCACTGTGGCTATCGCCGCGGGCTTTGTAACCGCAGCTGTAGTCTCGGCTCGCTCTCTACCAGCTAAAGACACCCCTCCGCTGCTGGAAACACGCTCAGACGGTGAGCGAATGACCAATGCGAAGAGGTTCGCTGCT
This sequence comes from Tulasnella sp. 403, assembly GCA_019632305.1. NCBI lineage: Eukaryota > Fungi > Basidiomycota > Agaricomycetes > Cantharellales > Tulasnellaceae > Tulasnella > Tulasnella sp. 403. The sequence goes on from WSTW01000006.1 coordinate 112,475, forward strand.
GGACTCCCCCCTCGCCCCCAAAGAGTGAGCATACATATCTCGTTCCGTGTATCCGACACAACCTAACTATCCGATTGCAGGACTCCACGGCACGAGAACAAATCTTAGACCTCGTGCTTCAATGACTGTATGAGTAGTGACTTCCTTCGCATATATGTTGCTAGAACAATACCTCTACTCCAGCGTTGCGACAGGCACAGTCGTCGTCGTCAACACCTCAACGAACGCCATTATCCAGACTTTCCCCATTACCAACCTGCTAAGTACCGGACTCGACGGCTACCACCTGCGGATAGACGTCGGTTCTGTATATCTCTATGGTTCAAAACAACACCTAACCGGGTCGTTCTGAAATTGTCTAGATTGCCGCTGGTGAAGTCCTCGTGGGCACCGTAAGGAGCAACGAACTGAACATTCCAACGGATACTCCGTACGCTTCGATTCGGAATTCTACCAGTACGTACCCTTCTCCCTTCAAAATATCTCTTGTCTTAACACAGCACACATCCCTTCTATAGCACTGAATACGGGACAAACACCCGAACTCAACTCACGTTTGGCACAGTAGTCATCTGTATGGTAAGGTTGGCTGCATCGTCGCACGTACGAGGGCACTACATACGCATGACCCCGTCAGGCATACGGGCGCGGCTCCCAATCCCGATTTTCCGGCTGACGAGCAGCTCACCTTTGTATGGACAAATCCCGATAACACCCAGGTCCAATGTGAAATCTACATAGGAGGTGCATTGGATCTACGGGCCACCCCTAGTGGCGACCTTTTGTACCTTCCTGGAGTCACCTTCACCGAAGTTGTACGAGTCGACTCTCCACGATATTTTTGACTGCGGTTCTGACCTCGTCATACAGTACCTTGGCTTCACGCCCAATACTGAATGAAGAAGCAATTGGTCGTTCTATTTCGACGACGCAAGGGAACGATAATAACCAAAATGCCTTTGGCATGTACATAAAGTGTATATTTCCCTGTCGGCCTATAGCTAGGCCTTGATCTGAAACAAAAAGGATGAAAAGTAAAGTTCCGACAAACGTGTGTACAGGTACTATGTGCCCCCCCGGAGACACGGTGCTGTTTTGTTTTGTTTCCAAAAGGTCTTTCGAAGGGTTTTAGAACCATGCGCCGGAAGTTTGTCTTGACAATCGTTTCGGTATGGTTCTGTCATGACCAATTTTACAGAGGAATCGGGCTGGAAGAAATGGAAGTCAGTCGCGACAGGTATGAGGAATGCAGCTCAACGCGTTGACCGCCACGTGCCCAGGTCTAACAACATCAGGAACCACCTCGACCTAAGAGAAAGAGGTACGCCTTTGCCTTGCTATCAGGCGGCTGTTTCGTCCTACCTCACGGTTCAAGCAGTGCAGTTGGCGACGTTGAGTACTGAGGCAGCGAAGGGTGATATCGTGCGAGTTGACCGTGCGGCCGTGCCTTATGCCGTGCCTTCGGCAACAACGGATCATACCCTCGGGTATGGATGGTTCACGCCGGCCTGTTAGACTGCAAGTCAGTCAACTTTCAGATTGCCAGGACGTTCAAACGTTCAAGAGAACGGTCTACACACCCGGTACAATCGCCAGTCGATTGCATGTTGCAGCAACGAGTCGCCAATCTTTTCAGCACAACGCGTATTGGCGACTGCGGTGGTTCACCATTTCTCTGTGATTTTGGGTCGTCGTATAAGTACAGGGGTTAAGGACGAGTCTCGCAGTCTCAACGTCAAGTCCTACTCCGGCTTACCCTACAGCCTTTAATAACTGCAGACACCACCATGGTGTGGACTATCTCTCTCCGATTTGGCTCTTTGCGTTTCTGCCGCTCCCACAGCTATCCATTCAGGCAAACCAAACGACGTTGGACGGTCCCTCGAGGCACATGCTTTGCTTCGTGCTCTATACACCCAAACTCGCATTCTTCGCTGTAAGTGAACTTGGAAACCCTGACGCTGTTTTTTAATGCATCAGGAAGACCGTCGTGCCTCGGAGTCCAGACGATGTTCCAGACTGGAAAAGGACGACATAAACAAGGTCCTTGCGGACTTGTGGAACACGAAGGGAAATCCGTACGTCACACCTTCCTAACCTCCCTCAATCCCCACCGAAATCCTTCTTCTCACTGATGCCATTGAAGAATTTTACGAACGTCCCTACTAGGACCCCCTGCGAACGGTCCGACAACTCCTTGTTGAAATTGACGACGCGTTGAAGCATCACAACTCGCACTTGGTCTGGCCGGGTCAGGGCGGCATGATAGATTTTGGCTTACCCCTCAACATGGACGTCCTCGCCGTCAAGTAGTGAGTAAAACTGATACGAACGATACGAACCATTTTGAAGGTAACCGACTCGTTTTCCAGGAGGTGGCGAGTTTACGAAAGAAGAGATGGATGCCATCCAAAGGTCCGTCCAAAGGTTATACGAAATGATCTCGTACGTAATTTACCGCTGGTTGATATCGATCAATGATGTCGATGAATCGTGCGTTGATACTTCTGTCCGTCACCTGATATCCAAGTTGACCTTTCAACAGGCTGTTGGGATCGCTGCCCCAGACCGACCCGAGGGTCCAAACGTGGCGCAAGTTACTGGTCGATGCCAAGGCGCTGCGTGCTGGATACGGAAGTCGCCGGGTGTCAGACGAGTACAACCAGTTATATTTCATCGTGGGGTATTTCCAGAATTATGAAGAATTGTGAGTATTGCGTGCCTACCTCCCTCGCTCTCTCTCGGGTGGACTTTTCTAAGCTTGGGTCGTGTTAGTGTAAGCCGTACGAGCCAGGGGACAAGGAAATTTCGAAACGTTTCGCAAAGGGCATAGGGAATATAGGTCAGTGGGTTTACTAACGCACCACTCATAGGTCGATGATCAGCGACTCGGATTCATGTATGCATCCTCAAAGTAGCTATTACTCTTCCAATCGACTCCTCAACTGCGCAACTTAGGGCCAATTTCTTTCATGGGTTTTGGCTACGTACTGGAGTCCTGGGACAGGAAACTCGGATTGGCAGGTGGCTTGGCATTTTGGACATCAAACTACGAAAATATGTGGATAGAACAAGAATTACAAGCTCGATCGAAGTAAAATAGACGCAAGGGGGAGGCGAATCAGTTCACTTCTACCGTCGCCATGTTGATCTGGATGGTACCTCAACACACCTTCAATTGACCCACAAAACGTACCAAGCCTATTTAATCCGACGGAGACCAGACGAAGCACCAAGCTCCTCGCACTCGCACCTACCCAAAGGCAATCTTCCAGGATACCCAACATAATTAGAAGAAGTGTACTCAGAAGAAGGAAAGGGGTATCTCTGCACAACCTTGTCGTAACTGTGAATGTCACGGATATGATGACGATAACAGAGTATGACACACCTACTCATAACATCCGTACACTAGCCACTAATCCGTCCTGACGACCGCCGTTGTCGGTAGCAAAACGTGTCCGAGTATCTGTTTCCCCGCGACAGTTGGGACACCCTTCATTACAAAGAACTGCATCTGGGGAAGCTTGGCTTGCATATCCCAAAGAGTTATCTCTGGCACAGGTTCGGGGTGTACACGATCGATTTGGAACCGTCGCATGGCGGGCGAGGCGGACAGTATCGCGAGCATCCGCCCCACATCCGGCACCACTGGTACGCCAGAGAGATGAAATTGGACAAGATTCTTGAGGTCCGCGTGTTTCCATGGTATAGAGACATTCATCAGTGTGATACTGCGAAGTTTGGGGTGCACACCCGTGAAAAATGAAGGAACAAGGGGTGCGAGGTCGAGTATGTGGGTGGCGTAGGCGAAGATGAACAGATCATCTAGTTTTGGAGCAGGAGCTTCAAACAGAGCCTTCAATATCTTTGGTTTGTTGATAAGGTACAATGTAAGATACCGCCAACGGTGTGAGTGGGGTGTCAGGCGTGCGATGTACGCTGTCAACCTAGCTTCCGTAAAATCGTCGTCGCGGTAGATGACGTCGAGCAGTGATTGGGAGGATATGTTCAACGCCTTGTCTGTGTGCTTGAATGGGTCACCGGAAGAGGTGAGGGTCCATAAGAATGCGGATGAATCGACGATTGTCGCCCAACGGGTGCACACCCTTCGCAAGGTATGCAGTGGCTTGTAGTGAGAGAGGGTAGACTTCGCCAGGTACACAAGCGTCCCGGATGTCGCGACGACGTGTTGGAATATCGATTGGAGTAGTTCGATAGGGAGACGGTGGATCGGAGGTAGAAGCTGATACACGGGCGGTTCACCCTGGCGATCGTTTGAATGCGATTTGGTCATGGCTCCTTCAATGTACAGGTGCACACAGCTGGAAGAGATGGAAGTCGATGGCAGGTGATAGATGTGGTTAACATTCGAAGCGCAACAAGATTCCGAAGGATGTCGTTCATCGAACCAAGCAGCACGTGCCCGAGTCGCGTAAACAAATATCAGAAACTAAATCCGACAGAAAAATGTGCGCGTTTACTTTGCTATCGCGCGAGCTGTTCATTCTACCTCCCCACTGGTATCCAGTTGCATAATTATTCATCGCCGTTTCTTGTAGTCTCCTCCGATTCTGGACCAGCCGATGGCCTCTGATGCGGAAATATACAATATGCGGGCAGTTATCTCGTATTAGCAACGTTAATTGGTGGAGGAAAAACAGCCCGTCGCGTCGTTATGCCCCGTGTTCGGATAACCTTCTTGCACGCTAGGGGACAATTGAATCCCGAAGCTCTAGGAATGCGAAGTGTAGCCGAGCATACCACGGATGATGAAGGAGTTCAAGGGGTACAGTTGGCGTACTGAGGGGGAGAAGGGTGATATCATGCGAGTTGACCGCGCGGAGGTGCCTTCGGCAGCAACGCCGGTGATTTGAGACTTGATCAACACCCCACCCGCGAGTATGGATGGTCTCACACCGGCTTATTACACCGCAAGACAGCAAAACTTCCCCATCACCAAGACAGTCCAACGCTTCAGAGCACCGTGGCAACTTATGGTCCACATATCCGGGTCGATATGTTTTTACGCTAACGAGTCGCCAATCTTTTTCGGCACTAATAACGACCACGCGTACTGGCGATATTACGACCCAAATTAACGACTTTGTCATCGTATAAATACAGAGTGAGTCCGTCAGTCTCGACGTCAAGTGCTATCCTACAGCGTTTAACACCCACAGCCATCACCGTAATGTGGTCCACCATCCTAATTTCTCTCTCCGCTTTCGCCCTTTGCGCTTCTGCCGCTCCTACCACCGTCAAGTCAGGCGAACCAAACAATGTTGGACGGTCCCTCGAGGCCCATCCTCGGCCTCGTGCTCTATACCCAAACTCGCATTCTTCGTAAGTGAAATGATCCTTGTCGATCCCCTGGGCGTCATTTTGAAGCTGATCTGTGGTCTATCAGGAGAACTGTTGTGCCTCGGGTTGCAGGGCCCGTGGACGTGATAAACAGTGTTCTTGCGGATTCGTGGAACGCGATGGGAAATCCGTACGTCACGTCTTCTTGGACTCCTCCCTCCACCCTCACCGAAATCCTTCTTTTAGCACCTTTGCGGAATTTGACGAACGCCCCTGGTGGGACCCGCTGCGAGCGGTCCGACGACAACTCCTTATCGACATTGACAACGCTTTGAAGAAGCACGGCTCGCGCTTGGTCTGGCCGGGTCAGGGCGGCATGATGGATTGCGGCTTACCGCCGAACATGAACGTCCTCGCCGTCAAGTAGTGAGTAAAAAACAACACGAACCGTTTTGAGCGGAGTTGACCTGTTTTCTGGGAAGTGGTGAATTCACGCGAGAAGAGAATATTACTATCCAGGAGTCCGTCCACAGGCTATTCAGAATGCTCCCGTACGACATTTACCGCTGGTTGATATCGATCAACGATGTCGATAAAACGTACGTTGGTACCTTCGTCCGCCGCCTGAGGTCCGTGTTGACCTTTCAACAGACTGTTGGGATCGCTACTCCAGACCGACCCGAGGGTCCAAACGTGGTTCAAGCTGCTGGCCGATGCCAAGGCGGTGCGAGCTCAATATGGAAGTCCAGTACCAGATGAGTACAACGAGTTGAATTTCATCGTAGGGTATTTCCAGAATTATGAATTATTGTGAGTCTCGCCTGCCTTCCTCTCTCTAGGGCGGGCCTTTCTAAGCTTGGGTTCTGTTAGTGTGAACAGTATGAGCCAGGGGGACAAGGAGACTCTGAGATCGGACGTGGAAGCTTTGCAAAGGGCATGGGGAGTATAGGTCGGTGGGGTTAAGTACTAGCATACTACGTGCATAGGTCGATGATCGGCGACTCGGATTTGTGTATGCATCTTCAGAGTAGCTATCACTGTACAGACATATTACACTCTTCTGATCGACTTAGGGTAACAACGTTTTCGCTACATACTGGGGTCCTGGAACAGGAAACTTGGATTGGCAGGCGGATTGGCTGGACATCGAACTACGAAAATATGTAGACCCGATAGGACAAGAGTTACCGGCTCGACGGGGAATCGACATCCTCGTGCTCACACCCACCCAAAAGACAGTAATCCACAACACCCAAACATAATCAGCACACCCTTCAAAAAACTGTATACGCCAAGAAATACATGCGTGACATCGTGTATCAGAATCATCAAATACCTACCGAAACAGAAAAAATGTACTGGACAAAAGAAAACGTCAACATATCCTCATTCAAAGACGATCATCAGGGTACAGCAAAAGAACTGAGAGGAACAACTAACGTGAGATCCGTAAATTGTGAATGCAAGAGTAGTGGCTGGTGACACAGAAATGCCGAGATGGGGAACGGGTGAGTGGTGAAAACCTGGCGTCGGCTAAATGGTGAAGGGGGACCTGCTGCGCAGATACCTTTTGTCTAGGACGATATGTGATGGAACAAATGGGTACACGAAGAGTGAAAAGGTTCTACCGGACGCGGCCAGCCACGAGTAGCGAAAAAGGGGGGTAATCATGGGGGGAATGTAAAGTCTATGGTAAGGAAGTCAGAGTCTATTCACGTTGGAGGAGTCGATGGTGACGTACCTAGGGCCATGACTATAACACCCGCTCTCCAAATTCCAGGGCACCAATCGCCAAGCCAATGACGACCTTGACAGGCGGCGGAATGAGCCCACGCTTCCTTCTTCCATTGACTTTCTCAAGTTTCACGCGCGACTTGTCCTCTCCGTTGACGCCTGACCCACGGGACGCCCTCTCTCGCTTTCTCTTATCGTGGGGACGGGGCCGAGATGTACTTGAGGCTGGGTGATCGGAAGTATCGGAATCATCGTCGGAATCGTCGGAATCTTCTCGCATCGCCAGATCGACAACCATGGGAAGGCTGAGAGTAACACGAGCCAATTGTAGTGTGAGTCGAAGGCGGCCTCGGACGTCAAAGTAGGACAGTTTCCGCAGGTTGGACTGGATTTCATACAGCCGTATGAGTTCGAAGCGAATGAGCCGGAGATATTTTCGACCGACTGGGTGCGGATAAGTTCAGGGAATAAGGATTAACAATAAGCAACCAAGGGGAAGGAAGTCAGCTTGCTGTGCCATTATCACGTGAAAAGGAAGGGGCTAGCCAGGAACGGCCGACGAGCCGCCAGGCGTCTAGAATAGCCCCATTTCCAAAGTGGAAGGTGTGGAGTAGAACACTCACCAAGGAGGACTTCGCGTAGCCGCACAAGACTTCCGATCAAACTCTCCATCGTATCGTCGCTCATCTGCATCCGAGCGTTCATTTCGCCCATCGCTTTGATGAACGTTCGAATCATCTCGAAATCACCGTCCATATAGTCGCAGAAAATTCCGTAGAGAACGGCGTTGAGGGTGTCGTCGGGAGCGGGGTGGTATTGGTTGGGATTGTCTCCAGTACGGGTGAATGGGGACTTTCCTTGTGAACGTAAGGCCTTGTCATATGCACGACGTGCGGAAGGATGGGAGAGTGTCTCGTATGCGAAGGAGACCTTTTGGAATGCAAGCGTTGCGAGAGGATATTCAGGATATTTACTAGCACGAGCAAGTGATTGAGGGAACGATCAGGGTCTGGTTGATGTGAAGTAGGTGGGCGATAAACTCACTCGGGGTGGCATCTCTTGGACCTCATAATGTAGGCCCGTCGTAATTGTTGAGCATCAGCGTTCCTGGTCGTTGCTAGAACATCGTACAAGTCGTCGTGGGTTAAAATATCATGAATGGCATCGTATTTGTCGGGGGAGTTTGTGTCGTTTTCAGGTTGGCAAGGAGAGGGCGTCGTGGGCGTGGAAGGACCTGCGGATGAGGCCCGCGACGAGGACGTGGAAGAATCAGAGGAATCTGATGCCGAGTCCCATGCTGAAGATTGTGATGAAGATGGGGAAGAGGGTGAATCAAATGACGGTTCCTGGGGAAGAAAATACGCAAGGTGTCGCTTTGATAGATCCGTCGCCAGCGCGGTAGATGACGATTGCGAGCCATAGGAGCTGAACGGGGTGTATCTAGTGAAGCTCGTCGCTGGTAAGACCGAAATGAACGGAAAAGTTGGGAGGGCGTGTTTGAAGAAGACATGCGATAAGCGTTCACAAAAGCCGTCGTTAGAATAAGCAAGTGACGACACAAGGCGTACTGACCCGTGTTGTAGACGTAGGAAAGCATCGTTAGTGCCCGGCCCTGGCAATCCTGGACGCGTGGTGGTGAAGAGGGGGGGACGGGGGGAGTTTTGTAGTCGGACTTGAAGTGAATGGAGGGGGATAAACACCAGTCCAAACCCAAAACTCTTTCACATGCCAACCGGAAGGACAATAATCCCCAAACCCTCACTACACACAGCTATCCGATGCATTCCGTATCCTCGTATCGTAAACCTCCAGCTTTTATGGTCTAGCGCATGTTCGGGTCGTCGGCCGCGTTATCGAGGTTGTTCAATGCTTATTTTGAATGGTGCATCCGTCGGTGGATCACGCCCAGAAGCTACGCTCGACACGCCTTCGAACTCCAACAAGATCGCGATACCCAGCGCCAGACTCACTCTCGGGACCTTGAGTTCGAGGGCTTTTTTCATGGCGGGCCCGGACGGTACCAACCCTCCGTTTGTGTCCTGCCGCATGCACCCATGCGCATGTTGCCTCGCCCCGCATTTTCAAATTTCAAAGTTACTTCACTTCGGCAGAACAGGCATCGTGGTGGATGACGTCGACCACACCATCCGTCTCCCCATTCGTACTGGTGTCGGAGCAATATCGCGTGTTGTCTCGACTCCTGCTTTGGTCTAGTCCCGGCCACCGCACTCTCAATCCGTCTCACGTCAGTAGAGATTCGACTAGATCGCGTGCTCAATATTCCTCAGAGTCGGGCGAACCAGTTCCCACTCCAACCTCTTCCATATCTTATCGTCATCTCAATTCCGTCTTTATTTTCGGCGCAAATCTGACATTGTTGACACTATGGATATCAGATGTCTGACTCTCGACTTGACATCCGAATGTGATACGCGATACCCCGGACGTTTCAACCGTCAAACTCACTTTGCGACAATCTCGGCCGAACATGATAGCGAGCACCCTTGACGATTGGTATTTCAACAAAGTACTTTCACATGTGTACGAATGCTCTTATCAATGTTGCATTGTCCCTCCAAAAGGTGGGCTCAGATACGGGTGGAGAAGGTTCGTCCACTAGAATTTAGACATTGTTCAATCAGTGATAAGAGTGCAACGAACCGGTACGATTGGCGACTCACGTAACCGTCTTTCGGATCGGTTCTCCCGCAACCTCAGTCTTCGCCCTATTCAACACCTTGAGGAACTCTGCAGCTCGTGCTCGCATGCGCGTATGCATGTATACTTTCGAACATTTAATGTGGTAGTGTAGGTTGTCTCGGAACAGCTGGATGTGTGAAATCGTAGCCTCTGCGACGTGGGGGTTCGAGAAATGGCGAGGAAAGAGCACTGAAACGGATTGTCGGCGCTGGGTTAACACCCCATATCATCGGATCACATACCGAATGTCACATAGCCGACGTCATCAGCTCGTGAAAGCCCAGGAACATCTCTGATTTCTAATGGTGGTTCCCGATTTGAATACAAAACCTGCGGAGCTGTTTGGATCGTCGGTAACCTTCGAGCATCGACAAACTCCTGCTCACAAATCAGGATGAGCAAGTTACAATCGCACGACGGACGTATCTCTGACCTGTAAGAACACCTTCCCAAAGATCCTATCTGTTTCTTCCTGAAAGACTGTTGAAAACACCACTGTTACACGATCGTGACTGGCTTGGACGTAGATCGCCTCCTGGTCGCGATAATGGATGGCCATTAGCTCTCCAAGAGGTGGAGCAGAACCATCAGTGGGGAGAGGTTGGGACTCCAACTGCCTGTGGGTCGCGAATGCCCGGATGAAAGGTGCTGCTAGGGCATGCCGCCGCAGTAACGCAGCTGACTTGATTAGGGCTTCTCGAGCCTCTATCGCAAAGAACAGCCAAACGTGGTATTCCACATGATCAATAACCCACTATACTGGTAACACGAATGACAACATACCTGGGTCCTTGGGCACCTGGTCAATATCAAACTCCAAACTGACATGGTATCCCGGCTCAGCCGCATTGGGAGGTTTCAAATAGCTCCCATACTGCTGCCCCAACACGTCCCAAGCACCGTACTGGGCGAGTTCGTCCCAGCATCGGATGTTCATCGACAGCGTCAACAGCGTCTTGCGATCTCCTGTCGAAAGGTGGAATCGGACGCCATCAAAATCTACAAATTGGACGTCTAATGACGATGGCCTAGTTCATGCGAGGTTGGGGGTTAGTTGTAATCTTGACCGCAAAGATTGGGGCAGACCGTGACTTGCTTTTCGAACTTGTCGGATAGGGTATTGTAGATGATAACATTGTGATGCTATACCACAGTCAAAATCGAGTTACAAACTTATATCGGGGCGTGCGGTGATAACACACCTCTAAAAGGATCATTTCGGTTGGCCTATCGAGTCTTCAGTCCAAGTACAAAGTAGGGCAAGGCACGACACCCTCCCAACAAACTCCCAACCAAATGTTTGCCCGATCACCGCGTCGAACGGACGCGCTGTAATCATACCGCGAGAAAATCTCGACGTGGAAGGGACACGACTTGCAATTTCGACGGTGCACCTTTCCAGCTCACCCTCACATTCTTTCTACTTTCCGTTCTTATGGCATTCCCTTCTATCTGGTCTCTCTGTGTCTTCTCCTACCTCCTCCTCGCCGCAACCACCGCTTTGGCGTCTGATCTGTATAAAGTCCTAGGCGGTACGTGGCGCGTCCACGATAATTTAGCTGTTCCTCGAGGCTAAGACGATGTCTTCTGTGTGGTGATGCAGTCAAGCGGTCGGCAAATGAATCTCAGATTAAAAAAGCTTACCGAAAGCTTAGTAGAGAGCATCATCCGGATAAAGGTGGTGCTCCAGAGAAGTTTGCAGAGATTGCTCATGGTACGTCTCGCGTCACTCGTGCAACCTTGGATATACTGAGCACAGGCCCTCTTGCAGCTTATGAAGTCTTGAGTGACAATGAGGTCAGCCCCCAAACTCCTTTCGCCACACTTGTGCGTCGGCCCCTGACGGAGCATTATACCAGAAACGAGCAATATATGACAAGCACGGCGAGGTTCGCACTTCTAAAATCCACTTTCCGTACAAACGCTGATACATGACTGTACATCTATAGGAAGGCTTGAAAGCCCATGCTGCTGGAGCCGGCTCGTCCAACCCATTCGACATCTTCTCAAGCTTCTTCGGTGGGGGCCGTAAGTCGCGTGTCGTCCCGTCCGCAACCGACGTGTCCTCTCTGACAACACGCACCTCCTGCAGATCCAGCCCACGAACAGGTCCGTAGGGGACCGACAATGATGTCCGAGTTCGAAGTGAGCTTGGAGGATATGTGAGTGTGTATGCAAACGTTTAAATGAGGTGAACTTACGTGTATTGGGTAGTTATAAGGGAAACCATGTCGACGTACGTTGCTATACACTACTCCTCGGACGGGGTAAATGTTGACACCTATATCACCTCCAGTTTATGGTGAACAAGAAGATCCTATGTGACCACTGCCGCGGGTCGGGAGCTGCTCCAGGACACGACAGTACGCCCAATCCCCCTCTCTGACCCACCTCACACCGACCCCCCTTTGATAGGCATACAAACTTGCCGCACATGCAACGGCCACGGCGTCCGCATCGGTCGTCAAGAAGTCTTTCCCGGAATGTTCGCCCAAACCCAAGTGACGTACGTTCGCCCCCTCCCCCCCTCTACCACATCCTAACCCTTCCCATTCGTACATAGGTGTAACGAATGCGGCGGCCGTGGCCAAGTCATCACCAAGCTCTGTCCCTTCTGCCACGGCTCCAAAGTCGTCGAACACACCCAACACTACACCCTCGACATCACCCCGGGTATGCCCGAAGGCCACGAAGTGATATTCGAAGGCGAAGGCGACGAATCGCCCGATTGGGAGGCGGGCGATATCGTTCTCCGTGTGCGGAGCAAGAAAAAGCAGGGAGGCTGGAGGAGGAAGGATACGAGTTTGTATTGGAGGGAGACACTTAGTGTCGAGGAGGTGCGCCGCCTACCAGAACTCGTATAACAGCGGGTTCATTGATGTGTTGTGTTATGGACAGGCGCTTTTGGGATTCGAACGCAACATCACTCACCTTGACGGCCATATCGTCCGGATAAAACGCGATGTCGTAACTCAACCCGGCTTCGTACAAACCATTCACGGAGAGGGGATGCCCTATTTCGACGGGCGGGGTCAGGGTGACTTGTACATCGAGTACAATGTCGTCTTACCGACATCAATATCCCCATCGTTACGGAAGAGTACGTCCTATCTCCCTTCATCCATTCCCAACTAACGCACTATTTTGTTTCCTTTCCAGACCTCATCACCGCTTTCTCAGAACGGATAAGTGCCACAAGGGACGAACTATGATAGTACTATTGTATTACTACTGGATTAGACTGTACATCAACGCGGTCCACGGGTATCTATCCTTTTCTTATGCCTTAAATTGGAGGAGGGAGTAAGATGGAGTGATCGTGGAGCACGACCCCATCAGATTTGGACAGTCCTGACGTTTTTCTGTCGGCCGCTTTGAAGTGGGAGGACGGGCCCCTCTGGACTCAAGTCGAGCGGTGAGAGGGGCCGACACCAACCAAGACATCTCAAGGATTCTTCGTCTTATCTTGCTTCTTCCGCTCCCGCTGACGTTTAATAGCCTCCAACCTCGCCTTCAATGACTTGACCCTGTCATCTGCCTCTTCCTGCGCCCGTTCTTCTTCCAACAGCCGGTCCATAATCAACTCCTTCTCCTCCATCTCCTTTCGTTTTGCCTTCTGCGCCTCTGTCTCCTCTTCTTGCGCCTCTCCACTCGCGGGCTGTCCGTTGGTCGCAGCAAGTGGTAGCGGGGCGGCGGCGGTATTCGAAGCGACATCTGGAGGAAATCCATCCGCCTCCAACGTACTGGGATCGACGAGCTCAGGTTCGGCCACCACAGTCGCCCGAGAGAAAACCTCTTGAGAAACCGTCTGCGCGGCGGCGCGTTGGGATGAAGCCGCCCTGATCGCTCGCTCGAATGCCTCGAATTCATCGTCAATCCCAGAGCCTCCTGGCGGGTTCTTTGATTGTTTGATATCTTGTCCGTCTTCCGCGTCGTCGTCGTCTGCGAGGGGCAATTTGCGAGTAGAGTCCGAGAAGAAGTCGGAGGGGAAGCCTGGTTCGGGTGATGTCGTTGTGTCCGTCTGGTCGTCCAATAGCAAAGGGTTAGCAAGAAATGGGGCGTTCAAATGGGGAGTGCGAAGGATGAACGTACCCTCCTCTTCTTGCCCCCACCATCGCTATCAACATCCATCTCATCATCCGCCTTTCTCTTCCCCTTCCCCTTCTCTTTCCCTAAATTGGCTTTATGCCCTTTACTCTCTAAATGACTCTTCCATGTCGTCGGGTTATTGAATTTGATCAACGTCGCGCATAACGAACACCGTAGTTGGCCGGAGGCGTTGTACGCGGCGTATTCGTGTTGGATGGTTTGCTGGGCCGAGCGTTCTTTGGTCTTGGCTTTGAGGAGGGCGCGGACGTCTGCCATTCGACGGCGAGGACGACGAGAGTGGGGGGGGATGCAGTTGAGATCGAAACCACGTGACGATAAAAAAGATCGCCGAGGACGTGTGAAGAAAGTACACTGAAAAGGCAACACCAAAGTTGGAAAAACCCGTCCGAATTGCCGAGTTCTGTAGTTCACGCGAATTCCGTCTAAGGGGTGTATAAATAAGATCCGTAAAGGGGGTGTAAACGACATAAAGACATGTCTACTCTAGTAAATGTCCGGGTCATACTACGTTAGGTACGTTATGCCACATCTTTTTCAGTTGCTAAGCGAAAGAGCGGGAATCAGTCAATCGGTTATTTCAAGTGAAGTGCATCACATACCTCGAGGAAAACAAATAGCAATATAGTGTTGGGTGCGAGACGGGCGAATGCCGGTGTCCATCCTTTGAAGAGGAACTTAGGGCCCTCGTTGTGTAAGGACACCTTAATGACGTTTGTTATTGAGGCATTCTGAGTCCAGGGGGTCAGTTTTAAAGTCTTAGGGTGGTAGGGTGTGCGCACTTGTTTGGCCATAACACGCGATTTTATGACGTCGGCAGGGGAGCATATCGCTAAGCGCAAGTTCGATGAACAAGTTTGATGATGACTAGGAATGGGTTGCTTACTAGTTGCAACCAGACCAGCAACACCACTTGCCACGACGTGAAGGAGCAGCCCGTCCTTCATCCGAATTTCAGGATGTCGGGTTGTCATGAAGTAATTCTTGCAAACGTCATACCTGAAACCATTTGTTCAATACAACACAACTTGCAGCCAACTAGACAGATTGGACTCACGTAGCCATTTGCGATGATGTCATGAGGACCGCTCGGATCTGGATAAACATTCAGCCGCCCCTCATTCTGGCACAAAACAAGACCACTCGCACCGTATTAGGAACAACACCCCTCATAAGCGCCGAGACACCCTCCTCTCTCGCTATCCGCAAAACGCCATCAATAGCATTCTGATACCCTCGCTGCTTGTCTTGTGGCCGCAACGAGTCCGTCGTCATCCGCACAAGTACAATATCTGCCGGGTTGCCTGCCACACCACCTAAGCCACCGGCCACGGCTCCGGCGATCACCAATTGCGATGTGGTTGGTTTCTTGCCTATGACGCCCGTGCAACACAGCATACGCGTCGTCAGTGACCCGGCATTCCCTGGATAAACGTGCGTGGACGGTCCTTACCATTTGTAAGACGGTTTTTGATAGATTCGTAAGAGCCTATGCGTACCATAGAGTACGTGAGCTGCATGCGTGTCGAGCGGGAGTGAGAAGTCTAATCCCACGGGAGAAAAGTGGAGGGCCGCCCTACCTGCCGGAGGAGCGACGCCGTGAGTCCTTGGTAAATCGACCGTACACCATCAGTTGTGATGGAATGACCTAAAGTTCGTAACATCCCTGGTCTTGCTACTTCATTCTTGTTTGTCTGCATACGGCTGAATGTATGGATCTGAGTTCAGCGAAAAACGCGTCATGCGGGAGCCGAATGCCGTGCGACATACACCTTGGCCAAATCTAAAGGGTGTGTACATGCTGCTGCCACTGAAGAGTGAAGAAATGTCGTTTCAGTGATGGAGATTATGAGAAACCGTAGAGTGTGCTTACTGGATGCGGCAACTCCTGCCAAATGTGACAAAATTGTTCATCAAGGGGCCCTGGTTTCAGAGGTCAAGTAGGGCTTACCACCCAGCCTTTGCAAGACGTAAGTGTCTATATAATGTTGCTTAGAGTGAAGTCCAACAACTCACCAGAAGGGAGCCTTTGCAGCAGGCATATTTCGAGTTTCGGCTTGAAGGAACGTGATTTTCTGGGAGCGCGGGCCGTGGGATGCTGTGTTCAATTTGGCCTTGTTTGCTTCGTCTAGCAGTTGACGTCGCAATTATTATTACCTCTCTCACGACCTCTACACTGTGACGGACGGACGATGTTAAAGGGTGGACCGTTGATCTCCAGACATGCACTGGTGGCAACGGGTAGCAGGAATAGTGTTAGAGTCGTTCTTTTACGGCAGGTCCGAGTGAGTCGTCATTCCGAACAACCAATTCCGAAAGTATTCACGGGACACATACGTTCGATAGCTTCTTGCTACTGAGGCCGCCCCAGTGACACCCATCGCCGAATCTTCTGGTCAACAATCTCAACCTCCTCCACCTCCGAAGAAACGGGCATTCCTGCCTCGATTCCTCTTCTATTCATCCGTGCTCGGCATTGTCTTCTATGGCAGCAGTACCGTCGTCGCACTCAACAGCGACCGCTACCACGATTTTTTCGTCGAGACCATTCCTTTTGGAGATGCGGTCATCGCCCACGCCGAGCATGAAGGATGGGATCGCTACTTCCGAGCCGGGCCAGCGAAACAGATAGTAGACGCGGGAAAATCAGTCTACTCGACGGTAGAGGGCGCTCTCACTCGGACATTTGGGTCTCCTGATCAAAAGTCCACCTCTGGGTCTCCGACATCTCCACCTAGAGCCGGTCAGGCTGCTCCTCCTGGTTCTAAAATCACCGCATTAGCCACCGAGGCGAAAGAAAAGGCCCGGTCAGCTGCACAGACTGTCGTCCGTAAAGTCCACGACAATACGGCTGCTGTTCAACGGAAAGCTGAAAAGGTAGAAAAGGTGGCGGAAAAGGACATCAAGAAAGCCGAACGGGTGTTTTCGGATGACGTCAAAGAGCTCGTTGAAGAAGTGGAGGCAGCCCTTGCAGGCAGGCCATACAAGAAAGGTGCTGGGACAGCTTTGCCCGATGCCGAATCGTTGGAACCTCTACCCGCTGGCTTAAAGGTCTACACTCTTCCCTTGCCGATTGGACACCAACCTCCCCCTGGCTATGTCTTACCTTCTGATCTAAAAAAGAAGGTTCCAAAACCTTCGGAAGCCAAGTCCGGTACCCCCTCCTCATTACCGCTTGTTGCACCTGTCGTCTCGAAACTGTCTGCCTCGGAACCTATCGTCGCGCAACTCGCACAATCAATAGATAACCTCGCCGGATTCCTCCGAGAGAACCCATCCGCCGCCCAAGGAGGCGCGAAAGATGTGCTCAAAACTGCGGAAGCCGACCTCACACAACTCGGGGAACGCTTGGAAAAGATCAAAGAGGAAGAGCGGCAGAAGCTGGAAACCAAGCTTGATGACCAGGCGCGAGAGTACAACTTGAAATTGCTCGAGATGGAAGCAGAAGCTCAAGACAAGATTGACCGGCAGGAGGAGGACTGGAAATCTCTATTCGACGAGGAGCGGGCGAAGATCATGAACCAATACAGACAGAAGTTGCAGCGTGAGCTTGAGACTCAGCAAGAGCTCATCAACCAACGGTGTGTATCTCAACCTTCCTGCCGGAACGCTGTCTTGTGTAACTGATCCGATTGTTCCCAGTCTGAAGGAAGAGGTTATAGCCCAGGGCATCGAGCTCCAACGCCGGTGGATGCGGGAAATCAAAGTCCGCGTCGAGCAAGAACGTGGCGGGCGCCTCGCCAAACTCGACGATCTCGCAACCAACGTCAAGCGGCTTGAACGCGTCACTCTGGACAACTCGACCTACATCGACGAAAACGTCAGTCTCCACTCCCTCTGGTCCGCCATTCGAGCCGTCACCGCTGCCATCGACGCACCGAAACGCAAGCCCTTCCGCGAGGAACTCCGGGTTTTGCACAACGTCGCTGCCGCTCGTGCCGATCCCGTTCTCACCTCCGCCCTCGAAACCCTCGAGACGTCGACCACTCCCGACGTGGGCGTGGAACCTCTGTCGGATCTAACATCGTGGTTCCTGACAAACGTCTCACCAAAAGTGGAGTCGGTAGCCCTCGTGCCGGACCAGGGCGCCGGTCTCTTATCCCACGTCGCTTCGGCGATCCTGTCCAAATTCCGATTCAAACCGCATGGATTGGTGGAGGGCCACGATGTGTTGAGCGTCTTGGCAAGGGCGGAGCACCATATGAACGAGAAGGACTTGGATGGTGCCGCGAGAGAGTTGAACCAACTAACCGGTTGGCCAAAGTTGTTGTTAACGGATTGGCTAGCGGCTGCTAGGGCCCGGTTAGAAGTCCAACAAGCTTTGGAGGTACGCTTTGCATTTCTCTGACCCTGAAACATGACTGTCCGAGCTAAACCGGACGTCCTTTTCTTGCAGGTTATACAAATCCAAGCCACACTTGCATCCCTTCTCGTCCTAGAAACGAAGTGACAAGACTCCCCCTGGTAGCTGCGTTATTATCTTGCCCTAGACTTAATTCAGCAGGACTTTGCAATTACAACCCCTTTGGCGGGACTCCGTTCTCTCTTATCTTCACATGGAACGCCCCAGGCTCACGTCAATTCGAGTAAACGATTTAAGCAGGCATCACGTTCTCCCCCGCCCGCGTTGCATACGTATGTACGCCTCGAGGGGGACCTGCCGTAAGGACCCTCTTTTGCGGCTTCCAGATATCACCCCGAACGGACCTATCGCACGACCACATTGTGGTCGATGAAAAAACAGGTATAACTGGTCAGAAAGCTTCTTGATTGATACTTTTTGGTTTCAAGGTTACGTAGGTAGGGTATGTACAAAGGATGCCGGGGACAGCGACGGGTATGGGGCAAAACGGGATACTATTTCAAAACTTGGTTTTGTGTAGTTTGGGATTTGTAAACCGGATTGGAGCGTTTCCTAGAGGGGAAACCGGTAACCCAAAAGGGAACAGTCTAGAAGACGTATACGGGAACAGCAGACAAAGCGGGGCGATGAAGAAAACGGACGAGCGAGAAGTTTTCATGGTATCAGAAAGCAGTAATGATCAAAAGTACAATGCCGAAGGATGCCGAAACCAGAGAAAGAGGAAAATGCCGAGGTATAACAGCCCGAAGAGGCCGAAGGTATTGTGATAAAAGTACAACATGGAACATGCAGTCTAGTCAAGCAGTGAAGGAGCGACGAACTGCCACACGACAACGTACAGATAGTGTAAGAAAGGTAAGGACGAGGCAGAGTGGGTACCAAAGGCACAGGAGTCGAGAAGAACGAAGAGGACAAGGCACGTCTATAAGCAACATGGGAGTAAGGGCAGTGCCGAGATAAATGAGATGAAGGTATGCCGTTGCCGATCAGGGGAGATCGGTGGAAGGGACAAGGGGTAGTGGAGCAGTGCGATTCAGTTATCCACGATAACCTGAACCGTAACTTTTTCTTTTGGTTGAGGCACAAAATTTTCCCAGTCGTCCTGATTCCGGATGACGACCAACGCAGTGGGATCGTCCAGCCAGAAGGAACCACCTGTACCAGCCGAACCAGTGCTCATGGACCGCGAACGTCCACAAGCGGAGCTCGTGGCACTCTGGACGGATGAACGCTTCTCGCCCGGCTGGTTAGGGTAAGGTGGCTTGAATCCTAATCGGAAGCCTTTGGAGAGTTTTGACAGATCAATTCCCTCGGCTTCGTGGAGTTTCACGTGTAACCTGCATTGCAAGTCCTCGAAAGTGGTATTTCGAGGCAATCGAAGGATAATTGCAGCACAGTCGGTGAAAGACGGGAACAGGACTTTGAGGGAGAAGATATCTTCACCGTTTATGCCCGTACTTGAGGTGACAGAAGAGGTTGTGCAGCGCCTTGATGAAAACGATGACGAATGTTGGTGAGGTGAGGGGCGGGATGAGGTAGCAGCAGGAGCAAAGGTAGCAGACTCGGGAGTAGGCGGGGGAGGGCTCAAGGCTCGTCGTGGTCGATCAGCAATGGAGGATGAACGCGCAGAGGCTGCGGGTGAGTAGAAGTATGAATCCACCACGTCCTCGTCCTCGTCCACAATAGCAATAGCCTCCGCAGCTCGATAGCGGCTCCGAGGCATCTCTTTATCCTCAAAAGCCCAAGGATCCTCATCGTTCTCCTCAAGCACACGAGTGCCCGAGCTCACAAAGGAGTTACGTGCAGGAGAAAAGCTTCGCCGTCCAGTGATACCGACGTTGCCGACAGAGCCACCGGGGACGGGCAGAACGGCAACAGTAGAACCGGACATATTCGTAGGCGTAGGGGTCGCGGGTTGCGAGGTACTGTTCATATGGAGAGTTGAGATTGCCGCATCAATGGAAGAATCGCTCAGGTAGCTCTCAATGCTAGAGATGGAGTGCCGTCCGCCACGTCGAACTGGACTCCTTCGTTTCCCACTCGTGGCACTGCGACGCTTGCCCATGGCTGGCTCAGAAGGTTCCTCAGCTACAAGGGTGGGAGCGGGAGTTGCAGACCCGATCGAACTCCTGTTTTCGCCACCCTTTGTCCAGTTAGGCAAGGCCAAGTCGAGGAAGGAATCCATGGACGGACGACCATCCTGTTCTGCGGCGGCGAGAGTTTGTGCATGCGCTTCAAGCACCGCATGGAGAGCGGCTGG